>JABASC010005307.1:0-10428 GCA_019776185.1 Plutomurus gul
GGTCAAGGATATTAATGACAGGGCCTATAACTGTTGCGGAATACATGAAGATGGCTCTAACTCAATCGTCGCTGTGTAGTGAGCATCGAACCACCAATGGCGAAGGTTACTACATGCAAAAGGATGTTATTGGAAAACAAGGGGATTTCATTACATCTCCTGAAATAAGTTCAATATTTGGAGAGGTTCGTTTTGTTTGATTTGCTAGCATCAACGTTTTGCAGTTTTCATAAACATTTATTCTCACGAATATAGAATCCGTTTCTAGATTTTTTTAGTTTTATAGTTTACCCAAATGTCTTGAGCCAGTACCTGTCGTTAATTATTACTGCATTTGCGTTATCGTATTCTAAATATTTTTACATCTCGCAGATGCTAGCTGTCTGGGGACTGGAAACATGGATGAAAATTGGGGGACCGAAGAAAATCAGCATTGTTGAATTGGGACCAGGACGAGGAACATTGAGTAAAGATATTCTACGGGTATGCTAGTCCTTTCTGTATTTATAATTTATAAGCGTTTCTGCATCATGCCTAATATCTCATTTTTGCATTTAAATACAAAATAGTATGTATCTCTTTCCATGCTTTCACTTAGGTTTTCCATAGGTTTCAGCACTTGGTTGGTAATGACATATCTCTCCATTTAGTAGAGATCAGTCCTTTCTTGGCCAATTTGCAGCATCAGAATTTGTGTCAAGAGCAATCAAGAGTATTTAATACGGAAGAACTGAAGGAGAAAATACGTGAAAGCATTGATCCAAATAAAGCATTCAGAGATGGGAGAAAGTTCTATCACAAAGCTTTCTCCAAGGAAAATTATCCTATCTACTGGTATCGAGATATTGCGGATGTGCCAAGTGAATTCAATTTTTATATTGCTCATGAATTCTTGGATGCTTTGCCAATTCACAAGCTACAGGTACTACATAAACATAAAATAACTCGATTTGTGGTTCAATGATGTTGATAGCTTGATTTGATTTACTGTAGAAAGTTGGAAGGGGGTGGCGTGAAATATTGATAGATATTGATAAAGACCAAGATGCCAATAAGGCGCAAGTGGATAATGTGAAGTTCCGGTACGTGATCTCTCGCCATGAGACGCCAACACTAGCACGTATGTTGCAGTAGCGTTTTAAACACTTTGTTTTCACTGGTTTTACGGCTTTCCACTATAATATGAGAGAACAAGTCTTTTTGCCAAATCACAAATATAGTTGCTTTTAAGGTGATGACTACTACTTTGACTACATCCACAAATTAGAAAGATACGACTTCCTACTAAAAGCGTAGGAACGGAAATACTGCATTACTTTGGTTTTTATGCTGTTATTGATTGCTACCAAAGGACATCCTATTCCTAAGACGTCACTTCAGTGATGTCGTGTATGCACAATGACAATATCTTTAAGGAGGATGAAACATCCTCCTTAATCCCTTGCCTTGCCTATCCTAACCATGTTAAACGGGCCATCGTAGTCAACGGAGAACTCTGTCATAATGCTCTATGAACACGATTTACTGTTTCAATTACCACTTTATTGAAAAAAAACGCGAAACGCGCCCCAGTTTTGTGTCTTATCTTTCAGAATCTGTGTTTATAGGTACATCCGAATTAGAGAGCATAATATAACGATTTGGGTATATATACAACAGAAAGTTGATATCTACAAAATCGAAAATCCTGCTTTAGAAACATCGAAATTATCATAGATGGGCAAGAGACATGGTAAAGTATCTTAAGATAATTCCGTAAAGATACTCAAAACGTAGTCCAAGATAAGATACCTATAGGGGGGGAAATCATTTATTTAGTGACGACTGTTACATTTTACATGTAATTGCCAAAAGACACATATATAATAGTTATTGAATGTAAACACTTTCATGCGAAGATATTTGTGGGTTATTTGTTTAGAATGTATGCTGTTACATATGATTACCTAGTTTATTTATTTTTGTGGGTATAAGTGGTTGTTAAGTATTTTAACCAATAACTCAAGATAAAAGATACTAATCTAAGATACTAATTTTTCATGTCAAGATAAGATACTCTATCTTAAGATACAAATTCTAAGATACATTTATTTCAATCGATATAGACAGTATTCAATTGGTTTTGATGATGATAAATGATTTCCTAATCCACAATACCGATTACTGAGCGCCAGGACTGCTAATCTTCAGCAGAACAATTTTTTCAAACATATCGTGACTTAGGTTTTTTCCTTGTAGGAATCATTCCTGCGAAACTGAGTAGGCGCTCAACAGCAAGGCCTGAAAATGGAGGGTGGCAGTATTTATTTGATGAAACTCATCATGACTGCTGGGTTGAAAGTGAAAGCTACCCAAATTACCCTATTATACAAACTTAAAGCTAACTCAGATTCAAATTAATGAATAAAATTGTAATATCTATAAAATGAAAATGACTAAGGAGGCCATAAGTGAAACGTCTGAAAACGGATCGGAAACTTCTATTGCCTGAATATGAACCAAATGTGCATTACGATGAAAGCACGTGTTCGCTTACTCAAGTGTAAAGAGTGAGAATCAGACGCAGTATCCGTTCTACCCAACGTAAAAGTGAAAAATCATACAATTTATCTTTTATCTTGAAAGGCCAAAAAATTCTATAAATTGCGTCTTAGATACATATCTAAGATGAAGTATCTTAAGATGAAAGTACCTTGCCCATCTATGGAAATTATATAGTTTCTTCTCAAACAGAACCTTTTGATATGGAACATAGGGTGGATGTTCTTTCATTGCTCGGCGGATAATGAATTTGGAAAGCCTTAAAAACATTTCTTTTGATTTGTAGTTTTAAGGAGTCGATTTCCAAACATATTTACCGATAAGAATCACGTGGAAATTTCAGTGGATGCTCATCAAATTTTGGATGAAATTACTACAAGATTAGACGTGCACGGAGGAGTTGCCCTTTTAGTTGATTATGGTCATGAGGGTACTAAAGAAGACACATTCCGAGGATTCTTTCGACACGGTATGTGGCTTACATGTAACATTACATTACAAGTTATAATTGAAGGACTCTTTGAGCGTAATTTTCGTTTTTATCCAATCCAAATAGCATTACACGATCCTCTCGTAAATCCAGGAACTGCAGATTTGACCGCTGATGTCGATTTTTCGTTTATTAAAAGTCAATTCTCCCGAAAAGCTATGATATGTGGACCAATAACCCAAGCGAATTTTCTGAATCGAACTGGGATCAATTTGAGAGTGGAGGTATCCAAAAAATTCACATTCTTCAGAATTACATGCATCAGTATGAACTGACTACCTATTTATATGTAATGCATTTTCATTTAAATTAATTTCAGCAACTCTTGGAAAAGTGCACTCGGGAAACAGAAAAACAACAAATCATTTCATGCCATAAGATGTTGACTGACAATATGGGCGATCGATTTCTATTTATGGCCATGTTGCCTAAAGTTCTAGAAAAATATTCTGCGAAATTGAAAATAGTTGGTTTTCATGAATAAACGTAGTATGATGCATATTTGTGCAAAATGCGCTTGTACTTCAATTACTCTTAACTCACCCCAAAAATGTTTTAAATAAGACACTCGGCATACTCTCAGTCTCAGATACCACAATGCGTCAACGTGGCTGGTGTTTTAGTTTATGTACATATGCATGAAAGTACATGTGGCACATTGAATTGACACACTTATTCGTTATATTATTGTATTACTAGTATTACATAGTTGAGGAAATTGAGAATGTGTTTAATTAAAGATCATATAGAGATCTCAACCGCTCTTAAACAATAGAATCGCGACTTGTCCCAAATAGAAATAGATGAAATGTCGAGTCTCATGAGTAACATAGCTGCCAAAATTTCGTCCAACAATACAATGCCATGTAGGGTTGTACTTCTTGTCGAATTCCTTTTTGATGAATGCAGCAATGTCCTAGAATACAGACAAAACATTTCTATTTTATGCTGACAAATGACAATTCCAAGGGAATCTTGCTATCATATATCATTTTCAATGACTGTTTTTAGATTGATTTCTAATTGAATTTGTAAGACGACTGCAAGTATTTTTTTTAACTTTAAACTTTCAGCAAAATGCGTTACCGCGCCTCTCGCTACGAGTAACTTTTTAGAATTTATATTTAATAAGCTTGTGAATCATTTCAGTGATAGTGATAATCATACTATTTTTTTAAATCCATATTCAACAATAAATTTAATTTTTCTCTTACCTTCTCAATGTTATATTTTTCTAGCGCCTGAGTAGCACAATCCACAGCGTCTTGCTGCATCTCCTCCGACATATCCGCATTTTTGATTACTGCTTTACGTTCACTCATTGTGATTTTGTCTCGTCTAGTCAGTCACAGAATATTGAGATCTGAAACAAAAATAGCAACCGATTAGTGAACGTATTTTTATGCTGACGTGTTCGTGTCTTTATATTATTTTTATTTTTAAATTACATTTTGATGTGTATACAATGATACCGAAGTACCGACAAACCGAATGAATGAAATTGTGGAACTTGCTGGATGGATGAGGAAGTGATAGAGAAGAGAGAGACGAAGAAAAAGTGGCAGAGTAGAACCGCCAAACAGCCCAATTCCTATTGGACAGAATATTCTTGGTTGCTTCTGGCACACGAACTGCTTCTATCAATATGGCCATCCGCTCTACAGTTTCAGTTTCTGTCATCTGTTGACAGAAAAAATCGTTAACGCGTTTCTAACACAACTCACAAGCTGAACAACCGGGAGATTTAGTTTTTTACGAATTCAATCGATCGATCGGCAAAAATATTTTCACTGTTTTTTTGAAAAGCTCTAAATATTTGTCGGTTTTCGGTAATAATTTTGTTTACAGTTAACAGTTCACACCGAATATTTTGCGATTGAGTGACAACTGATCCAATACAGTGTATACAAGTTTACATTCACTTGTATTTACCGAAAAATAAAGTGGAAGCATAATGATTGATGAAAAAACTGAAGACACCAGTACCAGCGGGGAGCCCATCCAAGAATTCAAATTGGTTCAAGATGAAGAGTTGAGGTTCGAAGTTAGAAGGGAAATCTCAAATAATCACCGTCACTGTAAGTATTTTGTCAATCTAACATCTCAAAACAAAAGGCCCATCAATTGTCCACTAAATCATCCAATTAATATATAACTCAATATAAGTATGTCAAATCCGACTGTCATCAGTTGACTATAGGTTAAGGAAATAAATGTGGATGGAAATATATCAAATTATTATGATTCTCAAATAAATGAGACTTGTTGGTATATGTGTAAATTAAGGCTTTTCCATGAGACTTGCTGGGTTAATGAATTAGAGTTTTTGGTTTTAATGTTGTGTCTGACTTTAAACGCGAATAGAAAACGTCTAATTATAAATTGTAATCCTGTTTTCCAGCTTTTAGATGGTTTGGCGGAAATTTTTGGCACAGAAATGGTCAAACAGAAACCTTATCAATTTGGCTATGGTTCAAAAATGGCCATATTTACCTACCACGGTTGTACAATTCAAATTAAAGGTTAGTTTCATATATTAAAGTATTGGAGGATCGTTCAAGCGAATTTATTTATAACGTTTTTTTAATTAGGCATGCTGACAGAAATAGCTTACATTGCTAAAGAAACTCCAATGATCATGTATTTGAACGCACATGGTGCCCTAGAGACTATGAGGAGGTAAAGATGTCAATAAAACAGTGAAATACCAATTTATGTGCTCTAGATGGATTTTAATAATGCCGGTATTGATTTTTCATAAACAAAGGAGCGCTGAGGTAGATGGGAAAAGAGGACCTATAGTTTTGGTGGTTGGTCCCCAAGATGTTGGAAAATCAACAGTTTGCCGTCTTTTAGTTAACTATGCTGTTCGTCTTGGACGTCGTCCTATTTATGTAGACCTTGATGTTGGTCAAGGAAGTATATCTGTGCCTGGAACAATCGGTGCCATGTTAATTGAAAGACCTGCATCCATTGAAGATGGAGGATTCATTCAACAAGCTCCTTTAGCGTATTTTTTTGGGCACAAAACTCCATCTCATAATATTCCTTTGTACAATATGCTTGTTTCAAAATTGTCAGAAGTTGTTCATGAAAGAATGGAGAGCAATCGTAAAGGTATTAAAAGTCATTTGTATAAAAACAAAAATTTACAGTAAACCCTCAACCGATTGGGAATAGTTTGATTGAAGCTTGAAATTTATTAACAGCGAAAGCATCAGGAGTGATCATAAACACCTGTGGATGGGTGAAAGGAGAAGGATATAAAAGTATAACCCACATTGCACAAGCATTCGAGGTTAATGTTTTAATATTCTATTTATTTCTGCTCGAAAATGTATTCTTGAAGCTCCAGCCTTGGTTATACATTTTAATAAGGTTATGTTTAATACTAAAAATATCCCCTTTATGTTTAATATTTAGGTCGATGTAATAGTGGTTTTGGACCAAGAAAGACTGTACAATGAACTCAGTCGTGATATGCCGTCGTTTGTAAAAGTGGTATTCCTTCCGAAAAGTGGCGGAGTAAGAAATTACCAACAAAATTAATTAATTAATTAATTATTCATCAAATGTCAAACTTTACAAATTATTTTTTTTGTAGGTTGTAGAACGAAGCGCTACTTTTCGACAAGAATCGAGAGATGCTCGAATCAGAGAATATTTTTATGGAAAATTGCCAACTCAACCACTTCATCCGCATTCCTTCCAAGTGAAATTGACCGAGGTATTGAAATCTTATTTAAAATCTGGTGTTCCTTGATGCAAATGGAAACCCGAGTTTTTCTAATGGATCGCATTTTTAATAGTCCAAAATCTACAAAATCGGAGCTCCTGCAGTGCCACAGTCCTGCATGCCATTGGGGATGAAAGGCGAAGAATCTAGAACTAAATTAGTTGCTGTAACACCTAACACTCCATCATTATTACACCGGCTCTTAGCAGTGAGTTTTGCTGCTGATGAAAATCAAGAAGACGTTGTGCGGACAAACGTCGCAGGATACGTTTGTGTAACAGATGTTGACATGGACAAAGGTCGAATGACTGTACTTTCTCCCCAACAAGGACCCCTACCCAAAACATTACTTCTTCTATCAGAAATTCAGTTCATGGATTCACAGTAAGAGTGAAATGAAAAATTATTTGTAGAGATAAGTAAAGTCTCTTCGAACTGATAAGGTCGCCTTCGTAAGTACGTCCTCAAAAGTCAAGATTTAATATGGTAGCACTTGCCTGTACCCTGTGTTCAGTTTCGGCAAATGACAGATGTTCGAATGTACCTTCATTCAACAGCAGGACGAATAGAAGTCCATTTGTATTCGACGTTCTTAAAATTGCACAATTGTTTTTAACCAGAAAGAGTATGAACTTAAAAGGACAGGTATTTTCCTTTGTGCTACTTAGCTCAACCGTCTAATATTTTGTTCCTAGCCTAGCAGTAATAACATTTCCCAACAACAACTCCCAGTCCCTATTAATCCATAATTTTTTTCAAATTGGAATATTTGAGAAGAGGTCTTTACGGCAACCTTATGGCATACTACAATATATGTAATAATAAAAGTACAGCAGGTTACTTGTAATGTTTTGTTTGTATTTATTCTTCTCACAAGCTTACTAAAATTACGTAATAAAGCGTGTATTTTTATCTTTACACTTGAAAGTTAAACGGTCTTAGGTCATAATAATGATTTTAGTAAAGTAGACCATGCAATTTAGTAAGTAAAAGAGGTTAGAATACCTTAGCGGAGCAAAACTTTACAATATGAACGTGATAATTCCACGACAGGAATCTGCACGACGGATGAGGAAATGTCGTATATTATTCGTATTAACTTATATAAGTATGGCACTCGTGAATGAGTAATCGTATCACTTTTAATATACTAAATAAAATCTAAATTGCATGAATCACAAGCGTCCGACCGACCAATTCAGCATCTTGTGTCGTGACTGTTTTCTCCTCTTACGTGTAAAAATTATTCAGTCGATAACCATTACAATGGGAAAATTCATTTTCTACCCTAGTCAATCGTTTGATAAGTTCGCTCTTTACTCAACCATCCACAGAGGTGACAGTAAATATACATGTACCTCGTTTCGCTGGAGAAACATTCTTCGTTCAGTGGCATCCTTTACAAAAATAAATCAATAATTTTTAATACAACACAACACAAGTTCTACGTTGACAAGTTAGCCATATCGAATATTTTTAATTCGTCTGATGTGATGTAACATAGTAATTCTTCAGAAATATGATATGTATTGTAGTTTTTGTGTATTCTAAATGGATGCATGACCATAATGTTTCTTGGTTCTGTCCTATCGATTTTTAAATACTAATATGTAAGCCATACAAACTGTGTTTTCGAAGATGCATGATGTTTTCTAAAACATTCTTCGTTCAGTGGCATCCTTTACAAAAATAAATCAATAATTTTTAATACAACACAACACAAGTTCTACGTTGAGAAGTTAGCCATATCGAATATTTTTAATTCGTCTGGTGTGATGTAACATAATTCTTCAGAAATATGATATGTATTGTAGTTTTTGTGTGTTGTAAATGGATGCATGATCGTAATGTTTCTTGGTTCTGTCCTATCGATTTTTAAATACTAATATGTAAGCCATACAAACTGTGTTTTCGAAGATGCATGATGTTTTCTGTACAAAGCAAAGCATGTGTAGCAGAAAACGTTTGCTCCATCTGTTTCTATGTCCACACTTTGTAAGGTTTAGAAAGTCGAAGAAGCGAAATGTTTCTTGGAACGCCAATCGATTGTTCTCTGTTCCGTCATTGTGTTTGGTATTTCTTACGAGTTCTTCTCCTCATAACATGCACGTGCACATAGTTGACACAGTATTATTAATTAAAGCCGTTATCGCAGCTAGCTGTTTAGAGGCGAGGATTCTGATTCTGACTGTCAATCGAATTATGAATTGAATTTTCAGTTTAGAGTAGGAGATTCTGACTCATACTCTGGTTCCAGGGATTCTTATCTGATTTGCGGTTCACCTTCTGATTATGATGTGACTTCGATTTCAGACTTCACAGTACCATTTATACGTGGATCAGACTAGATGATTCAGATTCTATCGAGCTGAATCCAGGAACTATCGAAATCATCAGAATTTGTTTGAGTGAAGTGTCTATTGTAGGTTTGCATGCAGATACATACTATTGTAGAGTGGTCGTGTACAAATGCAAAACTGTTGTCGCCCGGCACTCTTTTTTAGTGCAATTAAAAACTGTCTTTTGCCCTCTTTTATCTTCCTTCAAATTTGTTTTTAACTGTTCTTAATTTTTGTTATATCATCGCTCAGTTCCTTTACAGATTTAAATAAATCTCCTTGCTATGTGTTTTGTGTATCTAATAAATATTTTTCTTTGAGCTTGGTTCTAATTCGTCGTAACATTAATATTTCCAATAAATAATTGGGCATTACGAATTGTAGCAAAGCAGTTTTGTGAATTAATATAAAAAACCTTTAAAAAACGTAGTTGATAATAATCTCTCATCAAGTGTGAACCATTCAGATTCAGATACATATATGCATGCAATTCTTTCTATTAATTAAGTAATTATCCTAAGTCTTTTCTATATATTATTCTTTTCTTATGTCAACTGGAGAAAAGCAGAGTTATTTCTCTGAGATCGCATAGGTCGGCCCTGTCAATTCTGTAAGAATCTTGAGACATTTAGTAAAAGCTGATTATGACTATAATTTATACTTCGCACGATCTGAATCTTAATCAGAACTCGGCCCAGACTCTAAACTCATATTCTTGAAATCATGTCGATTCTAACTGGTTATGATTTTACGTCGCACTTGGATCGGATTCTTTCGAAATATAGATTTAACAGTCAAAATCAGAATCACAACTTCTGAAACAGAATCCTCGACTCTAACCACAGCAATATAGAATTGTCTGAAGACCCATGAGACATTATATTATGTCATTATAATTGTCAGTCAATTGTGAAGTGTAAGTAAGCTATCATCAAATGTTTATGGAAATCACAAAATTGGAAGAAAATATTAGGCACAGGTTATACGTATTGCAAAATGCATAAAAGTAGACTACTAGGATTAGATTTTAACAATGGCATAAATGTGTTACATTAGGTACTATTGGGTATTCATGATTTGTATTATTATGTATGCACTTAAAATTCGTTAAGGCATGGAAAGAGAAGTTGGGGGCTGGTAAGGTTGGTTAGTTTTCCATGACAAATACGTATTCCAAAACAGCGCGATCGATTGTACAAATAGAACTCTTTGTGCTAATGGAATCACCCAAAATGTAATCATCTGTACCGCCGGCCAGAGCTAAAAATTGTAATAAAAAATACGATTGCAATTAGGTTTTCCATATTTACATATTATTTTGG
>JABASC010005308.1:0-10427 GCA_019776185.1 Plutomurus gul
TCTAACGAAAGTTTAGAGATGCTCCTAGTAGATGTTCATGAATATTTTATTCAGTCTTCTTGCATCCGTGTTCGTTTTCAGTTGAAGTGAATTTAAAATATGGAATAGGAAACATGAATATACTAAAGATAATCGTTACAATCGTAAGTAAAGTTTATTTTTTACAATCCGTTTACTAATTTTGCCTTTAATATTCTGTAAATAAATAAAAATGTTATTGTAGGCAGTTTTAGGATCCCAAAATATTCAAGTGGACGGAATACTGGATCTGGACGGAAATTTACCATGTGCAGCCGGCATTTCGGATATTCCACCGTTAAACAAATTGCAATTACCAAGAGACAGATTTCCTTCGAAGATTCCCTCTGGAGTGAATGTGTGCGATGCCTCCTGCCGCGGACGATCCATTTGTACATACAACTGGGGCGATACTTTATTTGGATTTCCCACTCTTCTGTTTAAATGCCAATGTGCTGATCTTTGTCCACCTTTGAAGGTAAATTCTATAGTAAATTGAAAATTTTAGGAAGAATTAATAATTTTCTAAATTTCTGAGCTAGATGTTATACAGTGGATACCTAAAAATAAATTGCAAAAATGTGACACACATCAAAAGCAAATGCAAATGTGAATATGGAAAAACAGCGTTGAGGTGCTCTTTACAAATATTACCTTTCGAAAAGAAGAATCCGTTCTATTGTGTTTGCTGCAATGCTCACATTCACACGTTCATACACATTGTTCCGCCAATCTCACATGAACCACATGCCGAAATATCAAATCATTTGCATCATATGTAACATGGTTAATTTTGCCAATTTGTTTTTTTAATGTGCTATTTAATTTGTCCGAAATAGTCTGGAGGAAAACTTGGTTTTGTGGTTTATTAATTTCATTTTAAACATAAAATAATGTTTCGCAAAAATGCAACATCGGGTGCTTACTGCTTACCCCAAACAACCACGAACCCATGTATTGTCTCTGCAGATATTTTTCTATACTCATTACCTCACCCCTTGTAGTATTGCGAGTAGGAATAATATGTACGAAGGTGACCCGGAAATGCCCGGAATTAATATTTAAATAAATAAATGTATTTATATAAATTATCGCAAAGAATGCTGTTATTTTACATTTGTGTCTTGTTTTACAACAGGTTAAAAATATATTTTTATTTTTTAAATAATAAATCTAATTCTAATAAATCTAAGCAAATAAATTTCCTTGACATGTTTATTATATATTCAGATATTTCCATTGCACAACTCAGTAATTTTGGCAAGTACAATCAATGTGTATTTAAATATGTCAATATTTCTATGTATTTATTTGAAGATTGGAAAACATGTATTGTGCAATATTCAAAATATAACTACCTATTGTTGCATTAAATATTTCAAAATACATGTCCTCTGAAATGGCTTTTGAATAAACTTTACATTTTCCCACAAGTCAGTGCAGAAATAAATACAACACATCAATTGATTAATGTATTTATGTGGAAGTAATTATACCTATTATTAATATTTGTGAATTATCGTTTTAGTATTAATTGTGGTTTGTCGTTCGTGTACCCACCGTGGTTGGAAATAACACGCAAAATTATTATTCTATAATGCTCTCGGTAAACAAAAGTTAATTTGTTTTCTTTTGGTATATGTATTATTCAACAAGGAGGTATGAGTTGCCAGCTGTACTTTAACATGCAATTAAATTAAACCCATATGATTTACCTCAGCAATTAGCATTCACTTCTTTATAATTGCCATCGAGTAATTATTGTTAATAATTGTTTTCTGCGCGCATGCAAGGTGATTAATCGATCGTGATTAATCGGACTCCTAAATTAGATTACAGGGCCCACTTTTAGTTTTACTCAATACTATTACAGTATCACACAAATAGCATCATTTAAAATTCATAATTTAAAGCATTATTGATAGTATTAGTTAAATAAGTCATTAAAAATGTGAGAATTCCTGTTAAGCCGAAGACTGCTATAGTTTTCCAATTCCAATACTAATTAATTTAAGTTTAGCCCACAAGAGCTGCAAAGGTTGAAATGTAATTGATTAGAACCACAATAAAATTATCGTCAATAACGTATTTATATGCACGATTACCCTAATGGACCTCCTGCGTAAACTTTCTAAAGTGATGCATTTACCTTTACTCAATCATGCAGTTAATTGGGAGATACTAGAGGCCAGAAAATAGAAGAGAATTTATAACACCGCTATTTTGTTACTTTTGAGCTACATATATGTACAGTTAATATTCAACATTAACAACGACTGACACATTTTATGTAGTACATAAACATGAATAAAGTGTAATTTGAAATAGTAATGACCATTAATTATTTTATTCAAAATTGAAAGCACAAGTATTTTAATCCATACAAGTAAATCATAGGGAATACTCAGAATCAGCACTTTAAGCTCACATTGGCTGTTTGACTGTGGGCATTGGTTCGTTGAATCGAAGAGTGGGAGACATGCAATCCGAGTTCATCATTTTAATTCTCAAATAGGATAGGACAATGGTAGATCAGTTACTTTTATCGCCCCACTTTCAACTTTATTGCAAACAATTGTTTCGTTTGCAGAGTTAGGGAAAACGTATTCGTATTTTCATTTCAATTTGAATTTTTGTGGGATACTTTGAAAAGAAATGTTTAATGAAGCCGAGCTTCAGAAATTTGGACAAATCATTAACACACTTGCGGCTTTAAGCATTTTCCCGTTTACATGGAGCAAATCCTCATTAACGTTTTCCGTTTCAAAATCATTACCAAGGTTGATAACTTGGCGCCTTTTTTCTTTGCACCTGGTTGTATACGGATTATACGAATTTTACCAGCTACCAGCTGAACTTAAACGAGAACCAAAAAATTACCCACAATTAGCCTTCGTGCTCTTATGGGGATTGTCTTATTTCTGCGCTGCAGCTTATGAATGGAATTATTATAGAAAAACCGAGGAGATCCAATGGTTTATGAATCAACTGACCTTCCTAAACTTTCAAATGCAAAGTAAGTCTAAAAATGTGCAATAAAATAACGGTAATTGAATTTAATATGTTTCATAATTTCCTATATTGTTATCATGTATGTATTATACTATTTTGAAGAGAAAAATATTGGAACAAAATTGAAGACACCTCTGATCCTTAAATTGATGCTGATATTTTATCCCCACGTGGTGAAAATTGAAGCCGTCCTTTTTACCACAATGTTTATTATCGCTTGTCGGGACAGTCAGTATATTTACTCGACGCTTCATGAGGATTACTTGAACCCAATTACATTCATCCTATTTATAATATTTGAAACAATTTCAAAAATTGTGCTGATTTGGAGTATTATTTGGCATATTTTATACACACAATTTTACATGATAGTCGTGTCATACTGGATCAACATTTTAGTAAGGTAACTGATTCCGAATTTAAATATTTGACCATACCAATACCAAATACGGTAATAACTGGTAATTAAGTAATTGCATGCAATTTGTTTAGGCAAGTCCGAGAAACTCCAATTGAAACTCAAATACGGAATTACCGAACTTTCACATTATTAAATATTTATTTCAACAATTCTTCAGTTTTCACAACTTTGCCTTTGTTAGTAGTCTATTATGGAATTATCATTATTTCATCTCTGTATGCTTGCATACGTTTTCACAGTAAACTACCTGCAGCAGTGTATGCGGTGTATCCACTATGCCTTTGGAACAGTTCAGTATACATAACCTTAGTGCTTCTTCAAGCGTCTGAGGTCAACGGTGCCGCGAAACTCTATTTGCTCAAAATGAAAGCAAACGTTGATATACAGAAGGTGCTCCGATTGCAAATTCATAGCATGAAACCATTTGGTATTCTATTGTCAATACTAACAAGCAATATTGAATATTCATTTGTTCTTTCGTATTATTTAGTACTATTCAATAATACGTACAATTTCACTGCTTCTCGCTTATCCCGAGGATTCTATATAATGTGGTGATAACTGTTGGCCGCTATTTTTTAGTGTGATGTTCGATGTGTGTCGATGGGTACGTGTCGAAATGTACCCGTAAATTTGCCCACATCTTCTCTTCTAACAGAGTTTATGCAAGGAAGATTCATATGTTGTAATTTATGTATAGCCCTACTTTAAAAAAATTTCTCCTATTCTTCCCATCCACCCACATCGAGTTTTTTTAACAAAGTTTTATTTCGAGTTAATACAACTAATATTGTTGTGTGATGTAAACTCGATCTATGGACATCGTACACATTAAATTACATGATAAATAAATGGCAACCAGTAATTAAATAAAAATCTCTATGGTTCAATCGTGTCTAAAATCCACTGCAAATATTTGCTCACGTTGGTAAAAACTCCCGGAGGAGAATCCTTATCACCACAGTGGTTGGCACCATACGAAACTACTCCAACTTGGACAGCTCTACCTACTGAATCCTTTAGGCTTATGGTTCCAGCACCGCCGCTATAAGCAAACAGAATCAATTACAATGAAATGAATTAAATACAAAGAAAACAGACGGACAGGTTAAAATTCGGATGTTTGAAGACTTGCCTATCACCACTGCACGCATCACGTCCTAATTCTCCTCCTGCACATATCTACATGTGAATATTTTACAGTAAATTATTATTGTTAACATTTAAACAACTTTTAAATTTATTCTTTGGGTATCGAAATATTTTTACCTGTGTATCCATTATTTTAAATTTTGTCTTTAAAGCATACCAATTTTGGCAATCATCATTCGATATCAAGGGAAGTTGAATTTGTTGCAAAATTGAACTTCCGTTTTCAGCCTCTTCATTAAAACATTACTTGTAATAATATGTTCATTGCATTGATTGTTAAAAGTATTATACCCTCATGCTACACTTACTCCAATGTGTTTTACCCCAACCGGCCACTTGTAGATGTGTTGCATTCATTGTGTCTTCAAGATTCATGAAGGGAAGACATATTGGTTGAATAGTAACTGAAATATGAAAAATTGTTGTGAAATATATTGTCAATGTAGGTAATGGATTGTAGTAATACGGATAACAAATGTGTTACTTGATTTAAATGAAATCTCTTCTGCCAGTCGTATTAAAGCTATATCATTCAATTTACTGCTTGGATTGTACAAAGGGTGAACAAGAACTTTTTCAATTTTTACATCCTTTACATGTTGACAGCCTGACTCTGGAAAGCAATCTGGATTTTTTGATGAATCATACTCGGCAAGCCTTACTTCTTCTCTGAAGAAAATTTAAAAAATCAGGATTGTAAGGTTCAAGTTTTTATTTAATAATATTTGTGTAGTCATAATGCTTTTTTGACTCACGGAGTTATCATTGATCCAATTCCATGAAAGCAGTGAGCAGCTGTCAATACATAGCGATGTGAAATGATACTACCAGCGCAGCCGTACTGAATATCGTTTACCCGTGCAACTAGTAATTCATATGAAACAATTCAAGATCAATTGAAGCAGAATAGTAATATTATACATATTAGCAGTGTAATGTTGAGTACCTTTGTAGCCGATTCTGGTTAGCCACGGATGCGCTCCTATGAGTGCTTCGTCCCCACCAATGATGCGATCGACCAGGGGAGTCAATCCGCAATCTTTCAATGACGGAATCAAACGAAAATGTTCATGATCTAAGAAGCTGCTGTTTTTATTGCGTTGTGTGATGTTATGACTCACCGCTTTAGAAGGACAGCAAATCTAATTAAAGAACAAATTTTATCTATCTTTTGTCTACATTCTACATGGTACCCATAAATACATATATTTATAATTTTGCACCATAGGAGAATCTATTTCGAATCCACAAATAAGTTTTTGAAAGAATTTTATAATTCTTGGATTATTTTTCCCATCTTCGAATTGTTTCTTTAGCACGGGACAAGACTTTAGCGGAGTGCATTCAGTGGTTATATGGAATTGTGTGCATATGTCATTGTTCTCTGAGTAATTGTGCAGTTTTGTCTCCAAGTCTATTCCTACATAATATGTAAAATTCCATAGTTATACATTACGGGTTGGCAAAAGGTTTAAATGCTCAAATATTTCACTCACCGAGGACGGAGGAGGAAGCGGCATTCGTGCCAACGATTATATCAACAAGGTTAACAACAACAACAACATACCTAAAACAGTACATTTTCTGACAAATGGTTTTGCTGTAAACTTTCAAGTGCTCCCACTGTGTAGTAGAAACTGATGTCCTCGTACAAAAGAATTTACCTAAAAGCTTAATAAGAACCAGAGAACAAGAAATTGGTGCTTCTTTGTACGTTTACAAGGAGGAGGAGTATACACCGTGTCTTGTGCATATTCTCTATTGTAAGATTCTTGTCACAAACAATATTCAAGAAGGATTAAAAATTTAGCAGGTATACCTGCTAGTAGCCACACACGACGACTAGGAGTAAATCACACGTTTCAAACTTTATTCCCCTCAGCCTACTTCAAATAGTTTTTCTGCTTAGTATTTCGGATACCTACTCCTCCCACCAGTCTCATCCTCGCTTGCTATGTTGTCCCCGATTCCATAAGGAATCTATCAGCCAAGTAAGTTTCATTCAACTGATATGGTAAATTGTAGACCAAACAAAAACACTACACTGGGAGTTTTCTTACAGTCATTCTGAACTATTAATCATTTTTTTCAGTAGTAAAGTATTCAATGCATACGTTCATCCATATTTCAACTTCTATACAGAATTACATTTTGTGCAAGGTCATAAAAGGGACACTAATCGTCAGTTTTTCCTGCTTCGCAACTTGTGTGTGCATTGTTGGCTTATACACAACTCTTTCTTAATACAATGCACTTCAATGATAATGACTAGAAATTTTTACGGAATTTAACTCTGCAAACTCACAAGCAATGTCGCAATATGCAGGTTAGCACAAGTATCAAACAATAAATAATGGATGTAATAGATGAGCTTAGAAGGCATACCATCAGCAAGTGCACATACCTATACCTGTATATAATCTACATTTCCAAGTTCATGATAAATGGTACAAGAGTATCTGTATACGTACTGTAAATTAAAGTCTGTAATTACTGCTTATAAATAACATGTTTGAAATATCTGAGATTTTTTCTTCTTACTTTCCCATGTTAAGTTACTTTACTTAATAGTAAAACTTGTTTTTGATTTCGTTCGTTCGTTCGATCACATTGACTGTGAATGACCAATTCTTGAAAGATGTGCGAGGAAGTGGGGTCTGACCCCTCATTGTACATCTTCCTATGCAAACTGGTACGTTCAAGTGATTAGTAGGTAAGTACAATGATTTTGTTGGATGTAGATGTAGGGGGATGCACTAATAAGACGGTTAGAATCGTTGTACGCACAAGAATTTCGTTTTTGAAAGCATTTTCAGGTATTTCTTAAAATAAACATTTATACACATTTTTGTGATTGTTGTATCAAATACAACTTTTATAATCGCCCATTCAAATAATTTATTTCTTGGCACATATCGACTCAGTTTGTTGTCTGCAATATAAAAATAGGCAATGTTTATTAATAAAGAAGTTGTATTAAAATTGTCTACCTATTCTTTTATTTATCAGGTTGTATACAAGAATAGTCAAAAAAACGACAAAATTAAGTTAGTCCTTTAGTTGTAATATTTTATAAGTACTCATACGATATTCCATAATGAAATATTGGTTGCAGAAATCCATAAATGAATCTCCATAAACCAATGTGTTTAATCGGAAGGTAGCAGCTATTGTAAGTGTACCAATGTAGGCGATGGCATTAAACTTTTTTTCGATCCGTAAGTTTGTAGAATTTCCTCGTGTATGGATTCCAGCGATACGGAATTAAATGCATTAAGTAACCCACACGGTAAGTGTAGTCCAAAATGAAAAATTAATGGAATGAAATCAGTTTTGATGCATAAATTTGAAAAATCCTTTTGTGCTTTATTAATTCATAGTAGGAATTTACTCTTGGTGAGAAACGGTTGCTTAATTTCAGTTCGTTTTAGTATGAAATGGTCGCTCAATTGAAAAGACTTTTTAATTGTTGAAAAACTTAACTTCTAATATTAGGTTAAGTTAAATAACCCCTCACCCCGTCAATTGACCAGTCAATTGTGAAGGTTGATCAAGTTGTGCTATGAATGTACACGAGAATAAAGTTCTGCAATTGAAAATTGTATCAAGGACAGGATATTTGCTTTATTATTTTTGCTATCGTGTCAGTATCAAAGTAGCAATTGCATTGAGTATCTCAAATTAAATATAGCAAGATTGGGCTAGATAGGACTTTTACAAGGCCCTAACTAGGGCCTTGTACGATTTAATCAAATTAAAGGTATAATGAGTGATTTTAGAAATTGGTTTTGGATACATACCTACTTTGAATGTTCAAATTAATGTTCGTGAGAAATATCTTGATGTTATTTGGTTAGGACAGAGACAGGAAAATCTATGGCACACACGTGTCTTAGTAATTTTTTGCCGAAATTAACTATGAAATTGTGTACTTCTGAGGTTAGGGGCAAAAACTCAATGTGCCATTAAAATTTAAAGTTGCATTTCACAACGGATTTACGTTATCAATCAGAATTAAGTAAGTAGCCAATTTTTCCCATTGGATGTTCAACATTCAACAATCTTTAGCCCACCATTTGGCCAATTTCGCACTATAGCCGGCTGGCTATTATACATACATAGGAACAAACAATGCGTTTTTGAACACCGTTGCAAATATGCGTAATACGCATATTTGCATTGCGTATGTAATAATAAAGTCGAACCAGTATGCATGTAGGTTCAATACATATGGCATGCTTTTATAAGAAAATACAAGGAGGTACATTTGTAATGACACCGTGCCCCAAAAAAATTAATTGTACTAGAATTTTTTTTCATATTTTTCCACATTTCACTAATGTCAAAAAATAAGCGACACAGTGATGGATTATTAGAGTGTTAACACTAAATAACAATTTACTTCGATTTTATAAAATATTTGAGGAACATATACCAATTACACAAGGTAGTAAATCTTGATAGCAAGTTCTCAGAAATAAAAATTGCCAAGCTAACAGCGTGTAAATAAATCATCGCAAAAAATACTAGTTGTATTGATGAATGTATTGACAAAACTCCAAATGCATTTTGACTCGATGCTTTTCCGGAGAAAGATTTGAGTATTAGGCCAAGTGCTCTGTTTTCATACCAAAATAGAATAATTCCTGAAGATTGTAAATATTTAATTGTGTCCTTCACCTGCTCAGCAAATTCTAGTCTAAATTGCCACCAAACACTCATATCACTCCAATCTTGCTCCACAGTATAACAACTAACATTTGTATGTAACGATTTGAATAGCGATGTTATTTTGTACGCAAATTTATCGTGGAAAACGAAAATTGCTTTCATTTGAGCATAAAGATTTAATGCATTTTTCGACTTTGTTAATTCCATGTATTCATCATCTGGTAAAACATTTAATGTTTTAAATGTAAGTTTGATTTTATACTTTTTCTCTATGAATTTCAAATCTTCCGGATTTGCTTTTTCGAAAACCAACTCTGGCAGCAGGAATTTGTAGCCAGCATTTAGAATATGAGCATTTATCTTAAACACTGACGGAGCATGTGGTACGAGAATATTTGTCGTAATTCCAGATTGATATATCAAACCGATGAAGCTGAGAAATATTTCAATGATGAAAATCCATTTGCCCCATTTTTGTTGATAACGCTGCATCAAAAGGATCAAGATTACATCAACCCCATAATAAACATTTCTGTAGACTACGGAAACGGCTAGAATTACGCCGATAATTGTTAACCAAACATCTGTGCTGAAGGGAACGGCAAAAACTCGGATTGTTGGCTTTTCAAAGCCAGTCTCCGATTGACAATAAAGTAATTTTGTTGTTATTGAAAACATTCTTAAATACTGTCTTTGACATTTCAAATTGTATCTTTTGCTTTCCTCGCATTCAGGATTAAAAACTAACTTACAAACAGTGCACAAAATTAGAGATACTCTCAAGTTCGTTTTCTTCCAAAATGTACTTTTCCGTTCGAATTTACCTTGATGCCACGTTAAATTGTACTTTTTAGCAAGGATCTGGAAAACTATTGATTCATAATTGCAATCGGGAGAATTTTCCATGAACGATGCACGCTCACAGTCTTTTGATGGTTTGTAACTGTACATCATTGTTTCTACGATTGCTTTTGTTCCTCTATGACTATATTTTTCGTTAGCGGCATTTGCACAAATTCGTTCTAATTTATTCACAAAAGGTGCTTCTCCTTTGATCCAGTTAGTTTTGGAAATGCTGTAGGAATACATCGTTTGAGAACATGTGTTGAATACAACCAATATGCTCTTTCATGTTCCATATCATTGATTGTAA
>JABASC010005309.1:0-10427 GCA_019776185.1 Plutomurus gul
CCTCGAGCTGTTCATCGAATAAAATCAACGTTAATTTTCTTTTAGTTAAATGTGCACCTAAATATTATAGTTACCTTGAGCGCATCTTTGTGCGAATACATATACATAGTGAATTTTTATGAATTTACTTTACGTGTGCAGACCTATAGACTAATAACATTAACTTGTAGAGAAGCATAATTTTAGAGCCTACATAATGTTGCCCATTGTGTTGTACTTTTTTCACATTTTGGGATCACTCTTTCTGTTTCTGTACTCGACTATGAAATAAGAATGAGTGGACTGAAGTACGTCGGTGTTACATTATTAACCCGTAGTAATTAGAATTTGCATTTTTTCATAAGTGCAAGCGTGCCTAAACGGATGGAATTAATGAACTACGAAAACGTGTGTCTGCATGCTTAAGAATAGCTAATTATCATATTTAAGGCGAGTTGAAAGAGTACCGACGACAATTCTTCACATTCAACAATTAGCACACACGATTTAAATGTTACCTGTCAGTCATACATACTTGGAATATAAGTATTTAACTTAACTTTCCTTGTTATTTTGCATATCCACAGTACAAGCCGTTAACTTGCACTTTTTTGCTGTGAGTATTCTGATATTCCGATTCATAAACAAAATTAGCTGGTCAGGTATATAGGTATAGTAGGTACAAGTGAATGTGCAGAAACAGGCGAATCTTTCGTTTGTTGGACAATTGCAACTGGCACCTTCTTTTGCGTTCTGATGATTCACATTCTTGTATTTTCATTGAAACATGCTAATTAAATTGAAATGAAAATGTGACTTTGTGACACGCGATGAGATATTAGTATAAGATTAAAGTTTTCTTATAGAAAATTATCAATAGTAACATGTTCTACACTAAACTGCAAACAGTAAATCGTGATAATACCAACAAAATATTTCGTACTGAAAATTCGTGTAAGTAACTTGAATGTGTAGTTTGTATGTACATACACATTTAAATATGCAGATGAAGCAAAATATTTGCATGAGCTGAACTTGTATTGATGCACCTCGTATTAAGGGCACCGTTGCGTTACGATGAATTGAGACTGCTCTATCACATTCACTTCATAACATAATTTTGTAAATTATACCAATCCTGTTTCTATTTTCAGCGACTTTATTTTACATATGTCAAAGGCAAAGTGCACCATTTATTTACTTCCTCGTTTTAACTTTTTACTCTTGACTGAACCTAATTCAATTTAACTTTAAAGTTATATGAATTAGTAGTATGATACGCAAAAGAAGTACAACAAATAAGTCACTTAATTAGTGTGATGCATAAATGAACAACAATATTTTAGCAATTCTGAAATAAGAAAATATTTTTTCCTTTTTAAAAATATGTAATGAAGTCATCATTACATCCATTGTTGCAAATTTGCATTTTCATGACAAGCGGTTGCAGATAATTTATAAGTATCAGGTATCTCACTAATGCATTCCTGACCGGTGCATGTGAGTACAAACCAATCTGGAACGAACAGATCACTATTGCATTAAAGCTGTAAATGGGAACAGTGTGAACACTTTCTTTATAAAATACTTTCTGAAAAGAAAAACAGAGCATAGAAGAAAATTGGTAATCAAATATTCAGATTTCAGTAAAAGTGGCGCATTACTTACCAATAATGACAGGTGACTCGCAAGCAGACAGAATAGAAGTATTTCCAGTTGACAGATTAAGTAGAGATGAAGAAGTTTGTGGTGGACGTGATAATGAGTGCTGTGGTGAGAATATTATAGCTATTTCTACTATTTGTACTCCGTGCGTTAAGCAATATTGCCTTTTCTGGTTGTTTTCATTGTGTACTAATTGGATTGATTACTTTTGTAATGTACCTAGTTAGTGGATATATAATAATGTTACGACTACGAGTATAAACCTACCTCAAAGTATCGTTTAACATCCACATTCGTTCTATGAAATGTGCACAATGACAAAATAATGTTTTGTGTCTACACAAATATCATGGAGACTTATTTACTCACCCACAATGCAATCCATTGTCCATATTGTTAGCTGACTTTGTGCGTTTTAGGTAGTCATTTGATGTCGACCACACACTCTTTGGTTTATGAATTACATTGTAGAGCAATTTATTTTTTCCCTTGTGCTCTCATTTTGGTTAAGAAAACAAGGTCTAGGTCAGTTTTATTGCACAAAGTGAGTTCCACCGCATAAGAACACCACTATAGTATATTTTACCCTCAACAGAAACATCTGAATTCGAGCAAATATTATTACAAGAGAATATAAAATATATATGCTACACAATTGTGTACTAGAAACGTTAACTTGGCATAACTTAGCACTTTCATCCGTTCACCATAGTTATGTATATGTAGAAGCGAAAGCACTCAGTATCTGACAGTGAGAGGAGAATTTTCATTTTATGATTAAGCTGATCTGAAGCATGGACAAGAGACTACCTCGGCCTCTAATTACTAATTATAGATACATTCAATGTGATATCGTGTGCAAAAATGTTTTGTTTAGAGGCGGTGAGCGCCTTTCACGGCTATGACAATGTGAGAGCATGGTTTGATGAAAACATGTCCTACAAATTAAAGCCTGAGAGCGTACGATAACCAGAGATGTCCGATGCAATTTCATGTCAAGCTCTACTTTTGACCGGAAATCTCTTGTCTTCCTAAACACTAACTAATTGTAGTCTCAAGTATAATATAAAGTCATTCACATCTGCCTGCCATGTACAAAAATATTCCCTCACTACAACTTAAATTAAGATTTGTACTATTTGTGCGGTTGCAGCAGCACAGTTCTTTAGCTCTTGCATACTAATTGTAAGTACACGTTCCCATTTTGACAAATGGAAAGCAGCTAATTTATAATTCTTTGGTTTCGTAAATGGTTGCTTTGGGTTCCAATGTGCCGATGTGTGACTGTAGACTGTATATTTTAGCCGAAGAAGACAAGTTTATTTACACGAAAGATGGAGAATTGATTGAAAAGTAGAAGTGGTTGGTGAATGTCGAATGCAACTGAAATGCGAAAGCGAACGTGTTTGACAAAAAGATGCAATGAGTACCTAATAATAATAATAAGTATGTGTGGGACACTGTGAGAGAATTTTTGATAGAGCGTGTTGCATTGAAGTGAAAGAGAATCGCATTGGGGTGAGGTGACACGATTACAGCACTAATAAGTAAATGAAAGTTTCCTTTTAATGTTCTTTTAAAGTAACTCTAAGGCTGAAAGGACAGCTAATAATAATGAAAAAGAAGCGGAGAGACAAATCAGAAGAATGGAGTTGTCGAAAGCTCTGCAATCAATATGATTTGGCACACGTCGTGTTTATTTTTATCTTACACAAATTACACACAGTTATACTTGAATGCGATCAAAAAACAAACGCTGCCAACGATAGATATATTATACGATTAATAGTGAAAGAAGTGTTGTAAGTCAAGAAACAAAGTACAGTGTATAGTTAAGGAACGGTAAGTTTTTCATATATCTTGTGCAGTGCTTCGAGTGAAACACAGCGAATACTACGCGTAACATGACAAGAGTGATATTCAGAGGTAAGTGTGAAGTGATTCCATGAACGAACTAGTGGGAAGAAAGGATCAAGGAATTTAAAAAATGATTATTTCGTGTTCTTCATCAATCTTCTTTCTTGATTAGTGAGTATATGAGCAGTGAGTATGCACCACTTTTTTCGTGAGAGCTGAAATACATAGAGGTATCGTATAAAGTTAGATTTCCTTATCGCCTATCTTACTGATCTTAGGCACTAAACACAAACTACGACAACAGTACAAATACATTATTATAGCACAGCACACTTACTACAATGTGTAAAAAACTTTATACAATGAATAATAATATATATAAATCTTCCTTATTGCTAAATACGATAATTAATCATTAACTAATTAATCACTAAATAACTAACCAACCAATTGCTTAATTAAGTGTATAGTAAGTAAATTAGTATCTGTATATTATTCTCTTCTATGGCCACTTGCAAAGTCCTCCTTAGATGAAAGTACTAGTTACCTGTTCTGCCGTTTTTAATTAAACGTGATTGTGTAGCTTCTATTTTCTATCTAATCTACACTGCGAATACATGTACATAGATTGTGTAGTAATGTGTGAATGTTTACTCTTTATTGTATATGCGTGGTATTCCACTCAACGCCAACACTATTTAATGTACTACCTATATATGACTCACACTCTGTTTGCCCATACATTCCTTAATGCACAAATCAATCAAACGCACACAGCACACAACAAACATTCTTTATTTAAAAGTACAAATAACGCTTTCAGTAGAAAACAAAAATCTATTCAGCTGATTATCTTTATGCTTAAATTATGTACAGATAGTACGAATACAAGACAGATTCGATATTACAAGAGAATATAACACCAAAAACACATCAGCTTATCTCTACCTGTAGCTAAATGCTTCCGCAAAGTCTGCATAGTTCGTGGTTACTCTACTTTAACGCATTCATACAAATCCGTAGACGAAGCGTGGAAAGTCGTAAGTTGCAGTAGGTACTACAAACAAATGTTTGCTATAGAAGTCACAATAGATTAGAGAAATGCACTTTTATCGTATATATTTATGAGAGTGTCGGTGTTGCATAATGCATACATATACGAACTAGTGTATGTATATTTATGGATGTACTATGAACCACGATACGAGCAGCACTACTGGAGACTTTTCCAATTAATTTATTTGATTTTTACTAAGACGAGAAATGTTAATCCATATATGTAGATATGTTAAGTATTATATGAAAAAAAACCACACAAGGCTGGTCTATACTTACAGTCGACACCATGTTAAATTGTTGATAAAGTGGACTATACAATTGATAGGAGAGTAATAACAAAATGAAATAGGAGCTCACGACACAACAATCATAATTCACAATTTTCATTCAATACTACAACCTCAACACCTTCCTTATCCCTACAACTACAACACATTTTTGCTTAACAAAAATAGTACAGTACAAATGTAAGAAAATACTTTGTGAGATTGGTTCTAAATCCTGCTCTCAGTTTTTGCGCTACCGTCATTAATCATTATCGTATCGTAAATTATTACATATTTATGTAGATAAGCACATTATTATGAATTATTACTTATGAGCTTTTATTGTTTAGTACACATAGTATCCGTTTATTACTAATGTACTACTACATAATAGCCAAAGGAATTTTTCTGAAGCATTATTCACAGTACGAAAAGTAAAGGAAGCCAAAAAATGAAACCCTTGAAAAAGAAATGAAAAGTTTTGCATACTGTATTGAAATTATTTGCTTGTAAGTAAAATATGAGTAATAATAATGGTCATCATTAGTTTAATAAAATTGCTATTGATTGTATTGATTGTAGTCGTAGTACATTGTGAGCTGACTGCTTAAATTGTGATCCTGGTATATATATTACATATTTGTAGCTACAACTATTTATTCACTATAATATTAAACAGTAGGTATAACAAAGTAATACTACTTAGCAGTAAGTATAATAATTGTCATTGTATTATGATGTGTACTAGACATTCCTTATGCATAAGCTGCTGAAACACTTTGACTACTATGAAAACGGCTGGACACACTCTCGTCGCCCAGAACACTGTCCAAGGATTGAGTGCCCCCGTTCTCATAATAACTATTACTATTGCTGCTGCTAGCTCCAAAGAGGTGATTGCCCAAGGCGTCACTGAAAGAGTAACTGTCGTCAAGAACAATGGAGGGACTAGAAAGCACGAAATTGTCGTCAACAGGAGTCAATTTGTCAGTGTCGTCATTGTCAACTGGTCCATAAGAATAGAGACTACTAGAACTAGGACTATCATTACTATTATTAGAGTCATCATCGCTATCACTATGAAGAGAGTACTACAAGAGTATGGTATGGAGATGTATTAAGAGTAGATGCTACTCCAGATAAAGTACTCGACGGTTTAATGGCCGTCTCTGTCGCTTTCACGGCCTCGCTATCATCAATTATACTTCGTTTGGCCCGGCCATCAATCGCCACCGTTTGCAAAACAGTGCTAAACTCTCCCGGGTTCCTACCTGACACATACAGGGTAACTACAGAGGAACCAGGAGGTGGACCCCCTGGTTTACTAAAGGTTTACTAACCTCAATAACATTACTTTCAGGTTGTTTGGGGGAGGATACATTCTCCTCTTTGACACTCTCCTCTTCCTGATGGTTTTCCTGCTTAGCATTATTCTTAATAGCGTTGATATTGTTTAGCTGAGCGAGGAGGAGAGGAAGTTGTGCTTGTGGCTGTTGTGTATTGGGTGCAAATTGTAGCAGTGCTGGTTGTGTAGGCTGGATGGGCTGTTTAAACAGAAGCTGTTGTTGATGCTGCTGAAGCAATTGTGACTGGAGGAGATTCTGGAGCAGAGCAGGGTTGAGTTGATTCAGAACGCCCGCCTGGTGTGTCATCATTTGTAAGTGTAGCTGTGGCTGAGTGTTGGAGGGTGTAATGACCGTGGACTCTGTAATGAACTCTGTGGCCGTAATGACATTGGTGGAGCTCTCAACGATCGTGGTCTTAATGGGCTTACCGTGCAGTGTGATGGGGATGACTGTGGAAGTGTAATCGGTGACGGTGGTGACGTACGATGTGGTTTTAGTGTTATACTGTGTTACGGGTGTAGCGGGCTCGTTATTCGAAAGCGGGTATTGTGGCTGCTGCGGTTGCAAGCCTAACAGGTTAGGATTGAGAAGGCCCTGGCCCAAGAGTTGGTTCAACAGGTTAGTCAACTGATTGTTGTCACCGAGCGGGCTATTATTATTGGTTATTGTACTAACGACTGGCTCTACCGAGTACACTGTGCTCGGGATAATGTGAGAGAAAGACGTTTTCCGACCTCGTATTGTCGTCGGAGTAAATGTCACACTGGTGGTTGAGGACTCACGGATAAGGAAACGGGTGACCTCCGTCACGCCAAAGGAAGGGGTGGATGTCAACTCATTGTTGATGACGAGCACGTTCTTGCCCTGGTAGTCCACGTGCGTGTATTGATAAGGAGCCAGCACCTCGATTGAGGGGGAAGGAGTTATGATCGTTTTGTACTCAGTCGACTTGCCATTCACGAAGGGGACAGAGGTCTCAGCGGGAATGTAATGGGTGACAGTGATGGTGGTGGATTCAAAGGGGGTTTCTTCCTGGCGGATGTCAAAAGCTGCCCCTCTAATATTGGAGGGGGAGCTGCGTGTACGACTGGTGGCCCCGAAGCGGGAGCGACTGTTATAACTGGGAGCGGGAGTGGTGACTTCGCGGGAGGGGGTATTGTAACGGGTGCGGAATCGGGACCGGGAAGTGGTGGTTGGCTCTGTCGGTCGGGATGAGTATCGTGACTGAGTACGTCTGGTGTAGGTAGAAGGAGAAGAACGAGTGTTAGTAGACGGAGGAGAAATTCTACTGTTAGTGGTTGAAGTTCGAGATTTAGAAGGCAAAGAAGATCGTGTGTTAGTAGAGTCGGAGTTAGTGAGAGTAAAGGGCGTCCGTCTAGATGTTGAGGTCGGTTGGATTTGGGCTCGTCCTCGGAAACGATTCGCCCTGGCTGGAGCAGCGGTTGTAGAAGGAGGTGGAGGAGGCTCGTCATAGTAGTAGTCGTCATAGTCTGAATTAACATAGGTCGTTGCACGTGAGTTAGGCTGACTATTAGAACTACTACTTCTTACTCTAGAGTTAAAATTAGATCTAAGAGTGCCACGACTGACTCTGGCACCAAAATCATAATAACCAAAGGTATTATCTGCAACTTGCCTGACTGAGCGCTTTAGAAGGCTCCCCCCACCAACTGAACCTGTCCTCGCATCCTTATTATCGTCCGTGTACATGTAATCGTAGGACTCGTAGGGGGCGGCTACAGCACTCCCAAAGAATTCTGACCCGCTGTCTACAAGATCGCCCACATTTACCGTTCGTTGAAGTCCCTCCGGGGCGGCCACTTGCACGGCGGCTGGATGCGACTCTTCCGCCATCATCTCGTCTTTGGCTGCTGCATCGATGAAGCTTTGGGGGGCGGCCACCCTCGTCTCCACAATCTCGGAACCGGCTCGCTTGATTTTCTCTACTTTCCCTACTGTGGTATTCGGCAAGTTTCTCGACTCTTCGTACTCCAACTCACCCTCTTCATACAAATCATCATCTACTTCCACTTTCTCCGTGGAGGTTGTGCTGGACGGGCGTGTCAGACCCACTGGGCGGGGGAAACCCGCTGGACGTGCTCTCGGCGTGTAAGTTCTTCTGGTGGTAGTGGACGCGGGAGGTGCTGTTGTTGTCGTTCTAGCCCGTACTGTGGGTCTGGTAGTTGTTCTGTGCGTTACTACAATACCCCCAGGCCTTTTAATTAACGGTGATGTTGGCTTTTTGGTGACAACGGGAGCGGGCTTCACTGCCACTTCCTCTTCTTCGTATTCTTCTTCGTATTCTACTGTTGCCGCTGTACTAGATGATGTTGCAGTGGCAGCTGTAGTTCCTCTGGTGGGGAAAGTCGGTTTTGCAAAATTTTGTCGTCTCAAAAATGGCAAACCCCTTGTTGTGGAGGAGGAGACTGGTTTGGCAGTTGTGGAGCCGCCGGTGGGAGTGGACAATTTGGGATTCAGTCTGAAGCGACTGCCACCGCCACCAAATCTGGATGTTGTTTTTGGTGATTCCGTTGTGGAGGTGGTGGTGGAGGAGGACGGCGCTTGAACTTCATATTCATACTCAATTTCATACTCCTCCTCATCAGCACCCAAAGGTGTTTGCTGTGTTGGTTTGACTGTCGTGGATACACTTGTAGGTATTATTGTTGCACTGACGCTTGCTCTTCCTCTGACAGGGAAGCGACTGCTGGAGACGCCTCTACTACCCGCACTGCTTGAGCCGCCAATTGCGGCAGTAATGGAGCCTCTGACTCCGGCGGTGGAAGAGCCCCTGCCCCGAGCTCCAGGCACAGATGAGCCTCTGGCAGCGTAGCTACTTCTACCTCTGGCACCTGGGGAAGACCCAGAGCCCCCGGCTGCACTTGAAGGTTGAATATTTACAGCAAGGGAAGGATTTGAAGGTGCTCGAGCACCAACCACCGGTCTTTGGAAACGATTTGTGCCCCTAGATGTGTACGGCAATTTTGGAGTGGCGGTTGTCACCGAATTCGTAATGACAGAGCTCTCTTCACTGCTTGCCCCTGGTTTCTGGAATCTTTTCCTTGACTGGAAAGAAGATCCTCTCTCTCGTGAGCCAGCAGCAAGTGTAGCGGTGACTGTTGGAGTCACCTCATCCGTCTTTGTCACAATGACAGCACTTGACTGGCGTCTCCTTGGAATAAAACCTCCGGAGGGGGGGCGACTGCGAGAAGCAAACGGAGTTATTTGTGGAGTGAAAGATTTGGAAGCGCTGGTGAAAGTGAGACGGGAGCCTCCTCTGTTTCTATTCAAGCCGCCAAACTTTCTAGGCGGTACAATTCCCAGTTTCTTTTTATTTTCTTCGTTCTCGTCCTCTTGCTCGAAATCTTTCTCTGTGGTGGCGGGAATTTCCTCGGTAGTACTCTCAACAATCGAGCCCTCAATCTCTACCGACTTTGTTGGACTGACTGTAGTGATTGCATCAGATTTAGTCGGACTGATAACGTAGCGAGATGTGCTCTCAATCACTTGTGCATACTGCCCATCTATGAAAGTGCCGAGAATGCTGGAAGTGTAGAAAGTAGTCTGATCTCCTTCGACTAATGTCCCGTCAATTACACGGACGAGTCCTGTTTTCTGTGTGTGTTCATCAGTCTCCGAAGCCTCCAACGTAGAGTCGACATTCTTTTTGACAGTGGACGTGCTCTCCACCAAATGAGCGTATTTTCCATCAATCACTGTGCCATACGCCATCGTAGTATAGAATGTTGTGTGTGCTTCGTCCGCATCCACAGTCTTCCCCTCATTAACAGACACGACTCCAGTGTGAGTTTCCGTGGCCTCGGGCATGAATCTCGTCTCAGCACTGGCAGTTGGTGTAATGATCATGGAAGTGCTCTCGAGCACTTGAGCCTATGCCATCCATTCCAAAAATATGAAAATTATATTTCAAGTTTGAATTGTTTTATTTTCCCTGTTTACATAAGTCTAAATGAATTTACATAAGCCGGCATATATGTATATTTTGTCTAATATATCAGAGCTTCCCCTCGGAACCTCGATTTAGCAAGGGACCTCAAAATGGAAATCATTGCTAATATTTTTCCCCAGTGGATCACTTTTTCGAAAAAATTTTTTTATACATTTTCCCAGTTGTTTTAAGACCACATCGGTATTTGCAAGTCGTAAACAAGAAATTTTGGATTTTTTTTTTCGATATTTTTCGAAAAATTTCGAAAAAACTTCGAATTTCGAAAAAGTATGAAAAACAAACCCT
>JABASC010005310.1:0-10425 GCA_019776185.1 Plutomurus gul
ATATAGATAACACAAGCAGTTTGTACTTTTTTTCCTTCATTTCAGAAGCCGAAGGCATTCTCTTCGGTGCATTTGAGTCACTAAGAACAAGCTTCCACAAAGTTTGTCTCCATCCATGTGAACATGTCCAGCAGTGTACTATGGACTGTGTAAATACACATTTCATCATCTAAAGCAAGATCTCACATCAAAAGAACATAAGAGAGCAGAGAAAAATAAAGACAGTGCCTTCAAGATTAAAGAAGGGACGAGGATAGAGATCGCATTTTCTTTTGTAGTTTGTTGTCATCATGAAAATCCATCTTCCTCGTCCAGTCAGGTTTTAGCTGAATCGAAGAAGAATAGAAAGAGGACACAACAAGTCATAAGTAATTCCGTCGACACAAAGACTTCTGGTACTGCACCGCTACAAGCACATCCAGTTTTCTGTTTTATTCCATATAATAATACTAATATGTTGTGTTGCTATTACAATGGAGAACATAGTAGAATGGGACGCACACATGTCAACGCTTTTTGATATTGTGGAAGTATTAATAAATAGGATGGAGCAACGAGCGACCACTGTCCGAGCTATTTTCTCTCTGTGGGAATATTAGGTCAAAGTCTGTCCACATACGAGATGAATTTGTTGATTGAAGAAGACCCATAATGGAGGTAGAGCGTAAGTACTGGTGCACGGAGCCAAAAGTAAAGCCAAGCATAATCCTACATGACATATGACAGTATTCCATGTACCAAGTGAAGTTATTGCAAAGAAAGGGATTGTAATCCTATTGGACTTTCATCGTCTGAGGTTCGACAAAAGAGATCTGATCTTAAGATAAGCTACCTATCCGATCCCCTCTTAATAATATTATATTGGTTGCCATTCAACCTGTTTTCTGCTCTGTCATAGCCCGCCATGTGTGCAAAACAGTGTAGGGAGTGCAATATTTGACGAGATGAAGTAGCATTACTGTCCCACAGACGTCCGGGGTGATTCAGAGGGTGGGTGAAATCGACATAAATCCACCAACACACAGACGGACTTATTATTTCAATTATGAACTACAATCTTGCATAGCAATGTACAGAATTGATTATATGTAATCAGGATTACGGTAACTAATTATAAATGAGAAAGTACGTGTTACACAAAACTGACGGGTTCCTACAAATTTAATTCCGAGTGTACTTATTGAATTCCTATTACGTGGTATAGCTGAACACCCAAACAATTACCTGTATTATTATTATTTAATTATTAGACAAAATGTTTTGCCAGTGATTGTTGCATACAAAGTGAAAATTTACACAGAAGAATTATTATAGTATACCCTATTAAGAATTTGGTGCAATGGAACCAGACAATAAATTAAGATTACGTAAGCTCTAGTCTCGTGCTCATATTATATACGGTACGAGTCACAGCAACAAAATATTATGACCACTTGTCAAGCGGTGAGTATGTACATATGCTAATTGAATTTGAAATTCTCATTCTCAGTTTGACGTGGACTTAAAATATTTTCCCTTTCTCAGGCAACAAGAGCCATTTGATTCGAGTTTCAAGTGGTCAGTCTGCCCAACAGAATATAATAAACAGGAGAAGAGATGAAAGTCTGCGTGGGTCTGACTTTTTGGATAGTTTCTGTTGTCCTGTGTCCTGTCCTGTCTTTTATAGTCAATTTTCCGTATCTTGACTCAAAATTGAATATTGCGTGGATTTAAGCAAAATTTCTGAAGGATGACACTTGAGTCAATCCAATTGCAACGCAGCGAACTAACTGTGAAAGTGGAAAAGGGTGAGAAGAGAGAGAGAGAGAGAGAGAAAGAAAAGAAGAGCGCTAAGTTGATAAACAGAACACGCAATCCCCTTTCTCTTCCGTTCAGTCAATTCCATTTTATTCTAGAGAATGAAAATGCCCGATTCAATATGCATAATCTAATAGAATGATTTCATATTCATTTTAGTACACATACATTATATATATGTATACAAGTATACGGTGTAATTGAGTGAGTGAATGGAGGATGAGATTGGAGAGTTAAGGGCATTGCTTTCATTTAGCACTTGACAGTCTCCATACACTTACCTATACATACATAACACAAGTCGATTGTCGGTTGACAGTCGATTCATCGTTTTTCGCGTGTATGGTTTCGCTTGGTACTGCTCCCACCATTATATTGGGTGCAACTACTACCTAATATACTTTATGATTCAATGTATTAGGCACTCCACCAACTTTTGACTTGCAGACATGCCTTTTCACTTTTGTTGTAGGTAATTGTAAGAGTATTTCTATTTGCACAGAAGAGAGCACAGAGCACAATCGCTAATAACATGCTTACACGTATAAGTACTTATGAGCTTGTACACAGCAGTGTACCTTATCTTTTGAAGACAAAAATTTCCCTATAAAATATTCTAGGCAATAAATGCAGGACCTGCCAACATTGAAGTGAACTATATTGGTTTTCGTTTTTTTATAAAATAAGGGCTCAATAAATATAAGATAAAAGTTTGATCAGATGGTGAATTGTGAAAGCAATTACTCATAACAAATGGTGTTACATCCGGGAATGAACATTTCTGCTTGAAGCTCTGAAGTTTCTCTTCCAATGGGCTCGCTCTGCAGTTCCACTACAATGGTATTGAGAGATAAACTGCCTTTACTCTTACATACTACATACAGGACACACATGCATACATATACACACAGATACACATTAGTAAGCAGAGCAAACATAAAAGAAATTGTTTGAGGCTTTCGGACTCAATTTCCGTTCGTTTACTTAACTGTCAACCAGAACGGTGTCTACATTATTACTCCCCACTACCACAGTTAACAAATTTTTTGTACGGTAATATTTGTATAAAACTTTCCAAAGTGTAGGATGTCGTTGGTGGTTGTCCCCTAGTTCCAACCCATTATGCTAGTTGGGCCATAATATTCACCAAAATAAATGCCGTTATAAAGTGTAAGCTTTGACATGACATAAAGATGACAATAATATTAGGAATCACCCACTGCGCGTACGTAGTCAGCTATACCTAGTTCTACACTGATTTAGTCAATAGATGAATATAAATAAAAATAAAAAATCCATGTGGATCTAAAATTGTAAGACTGAAAACATTAATTGTGAATCCATAAGTCGCCTATGGACTATGGGCAGATATAAATACATATATATATAATTTATTAGGTATATAAAATTACGTTCTATTCAAGTCTTCCAAGATTTCAAACTCTATAAGAATATCCCCCTGATTTCTTTCATACACACAGTTGGGCGTGGGCATACCTTATTTGCCCAAAGACGTGGAGTTTTCTCATAGCTTTTAAACTATAATAAGGTCCGCACCATGAGACAAGGTGACTACAGGTATTATAGTGTGATCGAAATGCAACAACATATAAGAAACGCATTAGTTATTCACACAATGAATCTAAGTATATAGTCGCCATTGCCAAGATAAGCAAATGTATTCTTAGAAAAAAGATTAGTAGTTCTCGGTAGAAAACCATATCAAAGTAAACGTGTAGCTGTTTTGCTTCCATGAATATGAATTGCAATGGGACACGTTAATGGTAAAGCATATTTAATAGTACAATATAAAATAAAATTTCATTGTCCCCAACTCCAAATCTAAGTAAATGTGCGATAGGGGCTAAATCTTGTTGGTATAGTGTACGAATAAGTATACTAGTTGTATGAACCTATTCAATGTAAAACTAGATACATACTTACGAGCATTGCGTTTTGCGTTGAATTTATTTGAATACTGACTGATTGTGAGTATAAAAGCAAAATTAGGAATCTTTATTATTAATAATAAAGATCTCGTAAGTTTTTTGGTTTTAGAAACTATCATGTGTAATTGTAAACTTACTTTTATTTTCCCTAGTCTGAGATTAACCGGTACTTTAAATCAGTGGCAACAAGGATCAGTGTCAGTCTCAACTCAGTTGTAAATACACAAATGTCTACCGTATTGAAATAAAAACTGCATCCTGTGTACATTATTATTGGTATCTTTCTGGTACACGCCTATACAGTAGAAAACACTTTATCGGAATTCTCGGCCATAAGATGGCCATAAGTAACACAAATCTGCCTTTTATTGAACGTGGTAATATTCAAAAGCTTTGATTTAACCCTGCATCATCAGTTTCATCGTATAAGAGTGGGTCGTGGTAAGATAAGATTATGACATCAGAGCACGTGTGTTTTGACTACACATATAATTACAAACATAGTAGTAGTAGTACCTTTGCATACAAATGACTTTTTGCGTACCTATAGTTACGATTACCTGCCTATTTCAATTACCGTACAATCCGTGCAATTCTAATTTGCAAGTGCCCCTGTGAAAAGATAGTCGTAGCATTAGGCATAGTGTAGATTTATACAAGTCATTTATACGTACTACCGTTCATAATGATTATTTAATTGGAGCTTCTCTACTGGAATCAAAATTTGGCTTTTAGTAAATGTAAGAAAAGTAATCGTTGTGTTTACATTTGAATTCCATAATAGATAGTTTGGTAGAAAAGATGTTTAGATTATAGGGGATTATATTAGAAGGATCTTTAAATTGTATGACAAAGAATAATGGTGAAGTGGTGGCAGATGTTTATCAAATTTTACATGATTCCTTTTTCTTGGCATTATGTTAATCATCAGACGTGGAGACGAAAAACATTAACTACTATGTCGTCGTGGCTGGCGCAAGCAAATATGGGAGTATTTCCAAAATCAGCTCTGGATGCCAAAAGTTTAATGGAAGAACTCACAGAAAAGACTCTGGATGATCACGTTTCGATTGTATTTTACTGTTCAGAAGGAGAAAGTTTTGAGTAAGAAACTTTTTGTTTCAGCTCCTATTATGTACATATGAACGAAACATAGAAAAGTGACACTCATTCAGTAATTGTTAATATTCAGAATAAAAACGTTGGACTTCTTAGGTACTTTTTGCAGCAGTCAAACTTAGGGTTGACACTTGTGGGCACAAAGACAAAGACAAACGACTCGTGGTTCCGTGTGCTGGACAAGTTTCTAAAAAATATTGGTGTATTCACTGCACTGTTGCAGGGTATCGTGAGACTAGATAGAAAGTTTCATCCCGATGTGGAGGACAGAATGCTTGTGCACGTTACTTATGCAGTACTAGTGCAAAGACAGACTAAACTAGTCATTAGTGATGTAAAGTTGAAATTCATATTTCTCAGACAGCCACACAATTGATTAACGCTTATAATGATTATTATTGTTGTTCTTTTATGTCAAATTATTTGGGAAATGACTTCAGATGTTTCCTGGAATTTGGCTATCCATAAATGCTATTTTTCAATCTTTTTTGGAGAAACAGTTACTTTCAAGGGATGTATATGAAATCATAATAAGCATGGAGAAAAAAGGACTTCCAGTGGCTTACCAGACCGAAATTATATTGGAAAATACATTAGTGGGATTAGATCTATTGAAAACAAAAAAGTCGGGTTTCGAAATTTTGGTTGAATCAGCTCAGTTCGGTCGTCGGGGTGAGTTGAATATACAGTTGCTAAAATTGTGAGTGAATTTCACAGGAGCACTAATGTGCTCACGTTTGCAGAGCAGGAAAGTCTGTACAGAGAGTTTGTTGAGCTAACTGGCCCTTTCCAAACAATGGGACTGCAAGCTTTCACCAAATTGATGAAGAAACTAATTGGATGGAATGAAACGGCAATTGCCAGTTTGTTCATGTATGAATATTGAAATCCCACAATATGTAAAACAATTTAGAGTTTTACATACACTTCCATTTCATGTTTTGTTTGTAGGAGTTTTGATTTTCAAAGCAGAGGCGGACTGAGTTTTCAACAATTGTTATACGGATTGGCGGTAATAGACCCAGCAACTCAACATGGTGGTCCGGCAGCAGAAATACGATGTCGCTATATATTCAAGCAAGATACCTTATACAAAATTGACAAATGATTCTACATGAGAAATCATGGGACAACATCTTCTTTGTTTGCACAGGTATTACAACCAAAGCAACACTGGGAACTTAAGTTATGAGGAATTTAAAATGATGATAGCTGACATACGGAGATCCCGCGGTTTGAGTCAAGATCCAGAAGATGTACTGAATGATACTCAAAAAAGAGCAAAGTAATACACAACATAAACTGTTTGGTTGAAATGCATAAATACAATAATTATTCATCAATCTCGCAAGAGAGTCACAGTCTACCGTAATTTAATGAATTTGTTAAACATTCAGAATGTGTTTTAGAGTGTTTACAGATACTCATGCAGACAAGCTTACGCTAGTAGATTTTTTGACGGCTGTGGGACAATTAAAATTTAGAGGAACGTCACATTTGTTGCGTGCCCCCAAATCCATATCTAATCAATATCGAGCAACAGCAAAGGAGAGTGTAAATGTTCTTTTGAAAATAAAGAGATCTCGCCCTGATATGGCAATGAATATGCTTTACGATAATGATTTAGGTAAATTGTGACTATTTCTTTCTTGTAAAAAATGGTACACCTTGTTCAAGTGGTTTAAAATATAGAAATGCTCGGAAATGCGGAGTGGAATAGCAGCTACGATATAGCCACCCATTCTGTACGAATAAAGAAATCAGGAACATTACTGGATATTAATTCTTTATGGGATATACAAAGTAAGTTCAAACTGAAACACTATTTTCTAATCCAGGCTGAATATATTATATGGAAAGAATAGAAACCTAAAAAATCAACAGTGTAGTGTAATATATTCTGTTGAAATCTTAGGTGGCATACTTGGTGGATCAAACGATCAACTCAAGATATTTCTCGGGCCATCAGCGAATCGAGTATTGTCAGTGGATTCTTTCAAAAAAGATTCTCGGTCAAATGAAATGCTGAACGGCCTAAAATATTTTGAGAGAATAACAACAGGTTCAGAAAGAGTTGAAAATCCGATTCAAAACACTGTTTTACCAGCTAAAGCCGCCTTTGATTGGGGAACAGTGGATAGAGGGTCTTTAGCAAAATGTCTAATACTGATTTGTACAAGTGTACAAGAAATATTCATGAATGAGCCAAGATTATTAGAACTGTCAGCACCCGCTTATATATTAGGTTAGTTAACAGGTATTTGTAACCAGACCATATAATATGGTATGTGTTGTAGTATATAGTACATGTAGTATGTAGTACACCCAAGAACACTAATTCGTTATTTTGCAGGAGATCTACACGGAAATTTTCCTGACTTGGTATGTTTCGAAAAAGCGTTGTGGAGGTTAGGACCGATTCTAACTCCCGCCTCGTTCTTGTTTCTTGGTGATTACGTTGACAGAGGAAGTTATGGTGTAGAGGTTATAGCGTATCTGTTTGCTCAGAAATTAACTGCACCTAGGAAATTTTTCCTCCTTCGTGGAAATCATGAAATGAAAGGTGTCCAAAAAATGTTCACATTCTATAGGTAAATCAAAACATTTTAGCACATTGATTAACGCGTGTATGAAAGAAGACCTTTGTCATATAAATGTATGGTGATTAATTAAGTGAATGCATTACGAAATTCGGAGCTGTAATTGGAAATGAAGTATGGGAGGCGATCAATTCATGTTTTGATTGCATGCCCTTAGCTGCTGTTGTAGACAATAAAGTAAGGCACGTTAATTTTTCACAAACAATAACTGCTTTAGGTTGTTATGAAATCTAAAATATCTTATCCATAGATCTTTTGTGCCCACGGTGGAATTCCTCCGCCATGGTACGGAGAAGGTCGTGTGGAAATAATAAATTCCATTCCATGTCCACTAAAACAACCTGAGACTGAAAGTACCCTGGCATGGGAACTGATGTGGAATGATCCAATTAATGGGGACAATTTCACTGAAGAGGAGAAGACCCGATTAAATTTGATTGAGGGATTTGGTAACAATATTCGAAGAGGGACGGCACATGTATTTACCTCAGCAGCATTAGAGTTATTCTTAACTAAAAACAACTTCTCACATGTTGTTCGTGCACACGAAGTTCAACAGGCCGGATTTCAAGTGATGAAATTAGAATTACAAAACCAATTTCCACCGAATTACAATGCTTTAACATTTATTTTGCTTTGTAGGTTCAATTGGGGGGAAAACTTCTTACAGTCTTTTCATCTTCGAAATATTGTGGAGGAACAAACGAAGCGGCTTGCATTTTGGCAGACAAAAACAAATTAAGAACTATTCGTATTGATACATCATAACGCAGCAGAAACACCAAGTAAAATATTAATGCTACAAGTTTTAACAAACGAGAATGCACAAAACTTTGTCAAAATTCAAGTATTACAAATTAGTAGTGTAAAAAGTTTATTTTTAGCGCAAAAAAATCACAGGTTAATAAAATATAGAGCATTAAATGGTAATTTTCAAGATAATTGAAAATTTAAAAATCAATCGCGATTGGTAATTTGATGTGATGTATAGACAACGGCTAATGAATTAGTATTTCAAGTCTAAGGACAAATTAACGACAATCTTCCATTTACCAATGCACCACGATGGTGTCACCTTCTTCCACCGAGTATTGACTCAAATCGAAAAAATCGTTTTCGAGAACATACGATAATCCTGGATTCTGCAAATGCAAAAACAATTTTCATAAAATTAACTATTTAAAAACGAAACTAAACGATTTTGTAAATGTTCTGTATTCAAACGTACCACTAAACTTATTAGTTTAAGTTCTACTGGAGCGGTGGGCGTTTTATAGACTCTTTTCAATAAAGCTTTTAATTTCTGAACATTCATCGAGTGTAAAATTTTCTTTTGGCAAGGCTGTAGATTGGAGTCCTCCGGTTTAAATAGTAAAGCTGAAACAAATAGATACATCTCTTGTTGAATATACTAACTGGTCACTAATTTGGGAAACATTATAGTTTAAACACCTTGTTGAACAATAATTTTGACCCGAAATACTTAATAGTCCACTCACTTATTAAATTGCATCTCATGGTTTTGACACTAAATTTTGGGTCCGGCACATCACTTTGTCCCAATTCTAAATTGTTGGAATGACACATTTTAATGCATTTACTCAAGATCACACATGTTTTTACATGTAGTGCATCACGTGAATATAGCAAATTGTGTTTTAATGAGGTCTTACTGTCAACAAGTTCTGCATATCGAGGGTGTTCTATGCAAAACTTTATATCAGTTCCTTCGAGGTTCCAATTAGAGGCAAACTTATTCAGGTAATCTAATTCAGCATCTCTCCTGTCCTCCCGGTTTATAGCTCCCCCTTCAAATTTCTACATTTAGCAGAAGTAAAATGTGTTTAAATGAAATGATTAATTTTTCTATTGAATGCCATGAAAGTTATACCTGTAGGTTACCAATTCGAGCAATTATCCCCTGCCTGTTGTTTATACGGGTATCTTTGTCCATTAACGGGTTGCCATTAGTCCGTAACTCTGTCAAGCTCATTAACTTATTCAGCTCGCTAATTGATGCCCACTATAATAAGAATCACTAAGTTGTAAACACTTTCCAGCTCGTCATTTCAGTAAATCAAAGCCCTTTACATCAATTAAGTGATAGGGGTATTATGAATTGGTAGTAATGAGAATTAGGGATGCCGAGAATAATGATTTTTTAAATTCGAATATTCGACGATTGATTATTATAAGTAGTATAAAACCTTATAGTACTTCAGGTTTTTTCAGAGCACATAAATTGCCAAGATAGCCATAGAAATGGTTACGTGCTGTGTTTTCAAGAAAGTTAGAGTGAGTAGATCGAGTATATCCCTAATAAGTAAGCCTACAAACCGAGGATGAAGATGAACGATGATCAAATCTAATCGATGTGCAATGAAACTTCTGTTATAATTATCTATGGGTCTCATTTAATGTGTCTCTAAAATAATAGAAAAATGAATAAATGAACTCGTCCATACCAAAATAATATAACTTGTCCATAAATTTATACACTATGTCCATTAGCCAATAATATACTTCATCCTTAATTTAAAGAAATTAACTTTAAAAGTAGTCTTGAAAATTTCGATTTATGGCATTTTTTATGCATATTTGCTGATTTTTTATTTGGTTGTTTTGCTGTTGTCTCCTGCTGCGAAAAAGTGTGAAGTTATTTTTTTGTCTGGTGTGCTTTTCAGTGGTATAATTGGTTTTGGTTTGGTTTGGCCCATTGATAAGCGTCAGTTTGCTATAAAAAAACTTAACGATTATTTCTTTACATACTATTGGCTATGTATATTGCATTAATGTATGGACACTGCCTATATTATTTCGTTATGAACGAGTTCATTTATTCATTTTTATATTATTTTAGGGACACAGTTTATTATTTTAAGGACACTTTATAGTTAACCCAAACCCATTATCTATTTCTACATTGTTCTGTATATCATGGTTATTGGAAATATTGGAGA
>JABASC010005311.1:0-10424 GCA_019776185.1 Plutomurus gul
GGGGGGGGGCTCACAACTGCGAAGGAGGAAAGATCTCTAATCTTGTCTACTTTGTACCAAAGCATAAAATGAATTTGACCTACTAACTCTGACAGAGTGCATGCATTCGAGTGTGAGCGTAGTAGTAATGACATTCTGTATGAAATCTCTCTCTGTGTGTGTCTCGGTATATAGCGATTGCTCTCTAATGTGCTCTGTGGCTTTGTACAATGTTGTGGGTGGTGGTGGTGGTGGTGGAAGACATTCACAGAGCACATCATATCATCCTCAATGCGACCATCATTTCTATTTAGCTAACACTTCTTTGATAACAATAGATTGTTCTTTATGAGGAGCTTTCTGTTCGACGGGTCTCGCGACGCAGTTCATGGACTTGATGATGATTAAAGCAAACCAAATGACGTGGCACAATTATATGAGTCATCAAAGTCATCATGGTGCTCTTCAGCATTCGCAGTAGCTCTGTAATGTGTTCGCTAACCCACTTTCACAATCTTACATCAGCTAGGGGATGCTTTATGTTAACCATCAGAATGACATATACGTACTTACAGATTTAATTGTGCCAAATAAAATTTATGGTTGTGTTCCCATTAGCAGAAGAGCAGAATGAACGTTGAAAGATTTATTTGAATTTTAATAGAAATGGTAGCATAATGTTTGAGAATAAAATTTTATTACTGCTCTGTCCATTAAATAATAATATAAAATTAATGGACAGCCTGTTAAATATGTTTCTTACCTTAGCTAAACATTTTATGTTGTACATAAGCTTTGCTAAATGGAGCAGAACACTTAGCATTTGACATAATATGTGGTGGTGGCGTTTTTGGAATGAATTTTGCATGGGACATTAGTAGGCTGTCCGCCTACTAATGTAGTAGTAGTACATAGGTCGATTTGAGGGATGCAGAATGAATTTGGAGCAGCATAGAGAATGTAGTACAAGAAGACTATGTAAATATATTGTAGTCATCAATATTACTGTTTTCTCCGTTTTTTGTTTTGTTGCACGTGTAATGGCTGCTGCTGCTTACTTTAGGAATAAGATTTGTACATGGTGCGAAAGGCTGACAGGGAAGCCAGACAGGAAGAAACTGACATGTTTTCTAAAAGTGGAGTTATGCTGCCATTAGCGGCCTGTGAGGAAAGTTTCTACTCTGAGCGTACTGCATAGCCGATGGATTTCAGGCGGTCGTTATTTTGTGGACGCCTGGTTGCACATTTATCTTCCACTAAAGATTCCGGGTGTTTTCTATCCTTTTGTCCGATTGTATGATTTGAAACTTACAGAGAGATTAATGTAGACCTTGGTGTGTACTTACCAACAATACATAAATATATCAGCATTTGGGAGCTGCTTGTGTTGGTGGTGTTTGATATTTTCTCTGGAATCTTTGTACACTTTGAAATCGTAAGATTGTATGGGGAATGTGGAGTTTGCAGTTGTGTACGTTGCACTGGTGTTGTATCAAGGTTTAGTGCTTCACTTATTTGTCCACGCTAAAGGAAAGGAAAGCTGATACGATTAGTAGGATAGAGTCGGTCTAATGGATGTTTTCCCTTGATAACATTTGATTGCTTACTTAGTGTGGACTGCGGATGTGTTGTGTCAGACTCGAGGCGGTTGTTTCCTTCAGTTGGCTTTTCTCAATATTTTCGAGACTGATTGCGCCCCACTAAAGTCTTGAATCAACTCGAGAACGTTAGATGTGAAAAATAGTTTGCTGTCGTCACCACAATCTAATCTTCTCCAGTAATTCGTAATTGATAATCAAAATGGAAAGTTGCTGTTGACACGGCACAAAGAATATTTCCCGCCACTCTTCAAAATAATGTGGCTTCTAATCAATATTCAATTTCGTGAATTCTTAACAGTGCTTTTCATCTTTGCCTTAGTAATGTGCTAAACTATATAGTAATATATAGTTTAGTGTTTGAACGGAATGGCGAAAGCTAATTGGCAAATGCGCTTTAGGCAATTAAGGCCGACAAATTCTAACGCAGTCGCTTCCAGTTTTATGTTGTACGTTTTATCAAATTATTGGGTTCAAATTGTATTTGTATAATGTTTGTAGTAATTAAATTTAAATCAGAAAATTTGATTCAAGAAATTTAACTGTTTTTATGCAAGCTTATAAAAAACTAAAATTGTAAACTTTTATTTATTAAAAATAAATGAAAATCGTACTTTGTCAAAGCCTTCTTTTTAAATGAATTAGAACTTCTGAATCTCAATGTCCTTCTTTTTACTAAAATGTCCGTCGATCACTTTTCATTCTGATTTTCCAAGGGATTTGCCAATTTAATTTTGCCATTTAGCTACTGAATCCGTAACGACTTGTAAATACACTCTTAGGAAAAAGGGTTAAGTACTTTAAGGTAATTAGTTGGTATAAATATCATATCAGTACGGCTGGGATTTCAATATGTTGTACAAGCTTTTATTGAGTCTTACTTGATTTCCATCCCACCGTACTGTAGCATAAATCGTGATTGCAACGAAACGATAAGTATGGCACAGAAAATTAGCATAATTGCAGGGGCGGATCAAGAAAAGTTTTCAGGCGAAGAACCCCTTTTTATTACAAAATTTTCGCTATCCTTACATTATAATTAATTGCGAAATTGAGCATTTTTTGCATCTACTTTTTTTCTACTCCTTCTACTCATAAAATTTCTTCCTCCATCTCTGCATAATTTCACTGAAATATATCATAGATATGTGCGGACTAAAATCATGTACAACTCCATAGCTTGTGTATGTAAATTCCGTACTGAAATACGGTATTCTTTTTTTAGTGTAAAATTTAGCCCATTCGAATTGGTGACTGAAATATGGGAGGAAGCTTCATTTAATTGTCTTGATGGAAAATTTGTTTTATGGAGATAAGAGATGTTTAAAATGTAATGCTTTAAGAAAATTCAACTGTCGTTAAAGGATTATCCTAGAAATTCCAAATTGAATGGGAGTTTGTAAAGCGGATTAAATGTGAAAGACATCAGTGCTCTTCTCAGTGCCCGTAAATCTCTAATGTAAAAGGAGTCGACTTTAATGACATTAATCTTGATGGGAAATGAAAATTTCATTATTTTTGGCTCTCTCCATTATGTTCCCGGAAATTGACAACTACTACCAGGAGAAAGGTCGGCTGCATAATCGAATGGTGAAATAAAGAAGTTTTACTAACGTTGACTGTTCAGTGTTAGCCTAAAGTAGAAGTCATAGTTAATTGTGTCAGACTGTGTATATTACATACTTTTATAGGTTGGCTGATAGTTGTCTCTCAGTACTAAAAACGTCGTTTGAGTCGTAGAAAGCCATAAAGTTCACATTCGAGCTATGGACCAGTCTTCAGTATTATTGTGGTGATCAGTTCGTGTATTTACCTACGGTACGTTGCTATGTGCTCGTAAGTAGTTCCTGAATGTCGTTGTAGAATAAAACCCGAGTAGGAATAATATAGGAAAGCTAAGTTTGTGCTCTTTACCCCTGTCATCTGCTTATACTTCGTGTAAACCAGAGATGGGCTTAGCATTACTGATTAATTTGTGCACAACCCGGGGCTCTCGTAATTCTTGCTCTGTAGAGTCCTAGAGACCTGCGTATTGCATATTTAAATTTTATGCACACTATTGTTGCATAAAAATAATTCTGTCTGAATTAAGGTATTAGTTCACAGTATTGCTATAAATCAAGAATGCCAGATTATTTTTTTGGGCTAGCTATTGGGCCTAGTGGGCCTCTGTCAAACAAAATCCTGTAATATTAAGCCAGGCCAGAATTTCTTTAGCACCTCGAAAACTACAGCAGATCTAGGGTTTCCTCTGCCAGGCGGGAATTTTTGTACCACCTCGAAAACTACAGCAGAGCTATGGTTTCCTCTCCTAAGCTTCTAATCGAATAATGAAGCTTTTCTTGTCTGCTGATATTTCTTGTCTGCTGATAGTGTGTGAACGCAGTGTCTCTTTTCACAAAAGCCTTCTTCTACAAAGTACTGCGAGAAATGTGTAAAGAACTTATACTACGTATTCATGTCTACTACAGGTACATGTTACAGTTACAAGGTACAGATATTAGATATTTAGGTCGCAATCCATTGTTCGCTTCTAGGAAGAGGAGAAAAGTATGAGGATTTGAGCCCATGCATGTATTTGTGTTGTACAGGTATAGTATACGTAGGAATGGATACGTTGTGTTTGTCCAGAGAGCAGTGTGCAAAGCAGAGCTCCAATAGCTAACTCTGAAAATCAGTCGGAGGTCCCAGCGCAACAATAGTACATTACTCTCTAGAGTCATTCGCGAATACAAGAAGCAATACAAAACAGTATCTCTGTAGTCGGCGAAAAGCAGACTGGCACGTAAAAGCAGACAGTAATGCACGTATAAAGAGACGTATCCGAAAGTGGGTATAAAGATAGTGTGTCCCACTCTTATTACGTTTTAATAGAACTACTACATAAGTCACAGTCAACTTGTAGCACCTTGAGGAGCGACCTTTCTGACTTAAGAAAAGAGCACGTTCGATTTTACTCCATTCGAAAAATTCTCTCTTTGCCAGCTCCTCCCATCACACCCAACAAATGCTCCTCACCACTTCTCCCAACAACTTTTATTTCCTGTCTTTCTGCAGAGGAAGGAAAAATTTAAGGAAATTTTCAATTCTCCAAAGTCTTTGTTGTCTGTGTGCAGACGCGCGCGTTCTGAACTTTGTACATATGTACAGTATAGGTGGGCCAGAATGGAGAAAGTCGATAGGGTCAGAGGGAAAGTGCTAAAGTAGATACAAGTAAATATAATGGAGTGGACAGTATTATAATAGGAGAGAAATTTCAACTCTCAGCTGAGTTGATGTGGTTGAAGTAATAATGAAGGAGAAAGGGTTACGTACATACATCGTACTATTGTACATACACGTTAAAGCCATGAGTCACACTAGCGGTTGCAGTGGTAGTGGTAAGTACCTGCACGCTCAATTCCATAATGCTTTCTCCTGCATCTCAATATGCTCATCACATCCCGCTGAACGGAATAAATTCAGAGAAAAGTTCTCGGCTCGAACGACCACACACTTGTAAACAGACTGGTGCACAGTTCATAGTGTAAAGATGGTGTTTCTGTTTATTGGATCCATTGTGGGAAGTTTGAAAGTATTATATATGCTTATTGTCAGTAAGGACTAGGAATACATTTACGTATGGATCTGTCTGACTGTCTGTATGTGAAGGCAGACTGGCTCAGTGTCACTGGATGTGCGTGTGTGTGCAAGGGGTCCTCTGTTAGATTCCCCATCTCACTTTGTGTCGTTGCTGCAGAAAACCTAATCGATAAGCATCAGAAGACAACTTCTCTTCGTTTCTTGTGAAGCCCAGTGTCTGCTCTCGGCTTTATTTTCCATTTCGTTTTACATTCACCGACCAGACAACTCACCAGTTGAGACCCTCGCCTCTCTCCCAAATACATGCAGGTGCTTGGTGCATATGCCATCAAATCCTGCACACCTCCATGATGATGATGTGAGTGCGTTGAAATAGGGACGAGGACAGTGCACGTCTCTCGCTCTCTCACGGTTACGATCTACTCGTCATACAAGTGTACTGCCTCCATTAACACTTAAAATATTATTACTACGGATTCTATGCTTCTGCTCGACTATTATTCCTGACTCACGTCTGAATACCAACAACCACCTCGCACACAAAATAGTTACAACTTATTTTCCATACACAATGTCCTAACAGGCTGAATAAATTTCTGACACTTGTTTAACCTCAGCGTGTCACCTTAATTCAAATTCAATCAACTTTCCTCGGCTACAAAGGCAAAATCTAATTTTTGGTTATTGCACAGGATTAAATAATGTCAAATGGTTATAATTGCAAACCAAAGCGCATGTTTTCACTCTTACCAACGAATTTTCGGTCGTATTAAGCAGATATTTTTCTTAATTATTCCAATGCTTGATTTTACTTGTGTGGTATTAGCTACCACGACATCGTGCAGATTTAAATACCCATTCACCTTCGTTTTATTTTTTTCAACTAGGTATACATGTTGCTACATTAGGGAATTCGATTAACATAGATTATTTAACAATGACGGACTTTCTCTTAAAAGGGTAAAGATTTGTTAATCAAGCAAACTTAAATCTTTCTCTCTTCTCCGTGAAAATTCTATATTGTAAAATTCATTTTTTCAAGAAAATTGTATTTATATACATTCATATTTATGGATATACAATAGATATGGATATTTATATTTATGGAACAGGATTATAATAAATAGTCCCCGTGATTGTCACGATAATTTCGTGAAAATGACTAAGGTTGAAGCCTTTTGTAATTTTCACGAAAATATTATCGTAAGTTACGACGGATTTTATAATGACTATAAACCCCCTTAATCTTAAATCTAATAAGTTCATATTAGAAATTTCCATTCGCGCTTAGGGCTAAGTTTAGAATGCTCGGTACGTATTTTTGATACACTTCTGCGTTCTAACACGAGGGAACTACTTACAAGGGTACGCACAGATAAAATTATAAATTCTTAATGAATAATCAAAATCGAATAAGTAAATTCTTCGAATTCTCTTATGCCTAAAACCGCCGAATGTTTTGCATATGCCATACATATTTCTGATTACCCATTTCACATGATTTTTGTGAGCGTTGAATTGAAAATATTAGCATAAACTACGAAACAAATGTGAACTTTTAATGGAATAACGAGGAAATAAACTTTTTCCCAAAAGGCAAAAAAGTAGTTTGTGTAGACATTTGGCTTAAGTTAGCATTTCATATTTATCTTGATGGTGTTGTGCGGTGGACTTCATTATAAATTTAATTAAAGTCCTAGGTTAAATGGCATTGTGCAGGAAGTATTTCGTCTGACTAAGTCTTGTGTGCAGGATGAATCCACTGATGCTACTTTCCCATAATCCAGTGCAACATTGTGCAGCAGAAATGTGATCGTTGTTAGTAGCTTGATGATTACAGGAGAAGTAGCAATAAATGTTGCGCATTGTCTCGCACAAAGGGCTGGCGATCCCATACAGCAGGTTAACAGTTGCTCATTTTAGATAAGGCAAAGGAAATATAGTTTTGGTGCACAAGGAGGATGTTGTTGTGCACTCGGAGCGTATGTTGTGCGATAAAGATAGGACGTTAAGAGACACAGTGTTACTAATAGTAGAAAGAGGTCACGACTGTGAATTGGTTTGTAGTACATCTCATATAAGTGATGAGGTTAGAGACGAGTCAAAGGTTCACTGAATGCATTGAGAAAATTTTTCCTTTGTTCTCTTTCCTAAATGTAGGATTTAGTCACGTCTTTGTTGATTTGATTCCCGTTGGTGGATTCGATTAGCTCAGTGTAATTCGGCCCATTAGTCCCGAGAGGAGTTGACCTCATTCTATACGACTACACAACTTATCGTTTGTTGGAGTGTGTGTGTGTAGGGGGGGGGGGGGCTCTTCATTCCAAATGTGTATAGTTATGTATGGGCTGTAAAAGAGTTTCTCATCTCCAGTCGTCAGCCATACCAAGTGAGCCATTTTTAGATAAGTTCACTCACTTCTCTCGTAGACTCTTGGATGTGATGTAAGTTGCAAGCCCCTGAAAAGCAGACACACATCGAATTCTCTCCGAATAGACTCAGAGTGGTTTTGTTGGACTTCACTGACTGTGGGAAAAGTTGTACTTACTTTTACTTCATTACAGTAACTTTCCACAGCTTTTTCTTCTGTGGCTTGCTCTGCTTTTTATGTCCTGCAGGGGCCTATCAGACAGTCTTTGTTGGTTTGTATGTCAGCTTGTTTCCTGCGTCCCTTACGTTTTCGTTCATCGCGTTGCTTACCGCTCCGCGTTGCCACGTTAGTCGGGACTCCCTCCCCGACTCTCTGTGTTTGTGTGATTGTGTGGCCACCGTTGCCTACAAAACGTAAAAACGACCAGGTTACTACAACGAACGGTAAATGAAATGTTACCTCTGCAAGTAAATAGGCACTGTATTATTTTCCTTTCCAATTTTGTCTGCAGACGTAATTTAACTGTGCCACAGTAACCTTCGACTACAACGGTTGTAATAATTATTTCCTTTCTTTCTTTTCGCGGGCCGCTCCGATTGCGTCTTTTCCATTCCACTGGCAGCCAAATAAAAGTTACGCAGACTGAAAGAAAAGTAATTTATTTCCTTCAAATCTCGTAATACTTTTCATAAACTCGGCCTTATTATAAGTCAGAGGTTTGAATTTAAACACTTAAATTAAACATTCTGTTTGCAGATGTACTATGTACAAAACGGTGCATATGCATAATATGTGTAAAGTACTAACTACGAGGAACTGTATGTATATGTAGTCCGACTGGCAAATCCTAAGCCGCCTTAAGAAATGTGAATGCACTCTTATGGAACTTGTGAAGTTTAATCATTTCTTACGATTATAGTTGAAAACTTCTTTTATTAAATTCTATTTTAGGAACTTGTTCAATTCATGCGGTTGCAAAATAATTATCCAATCATATAAACTGGTCCAACTTCGTGCACTACACCACACAGAGCAATGTCTTAAGTAGAGTGCGTTGAAACTATTTGTAAATTCCATCGTGTCTCCGTGCACGTACAGAAATTAATGCCTCACATACTATTAGCCTTAGCATTAGGTCTGTAATCAATATCTACTTTTACTATCGAATGGCTGGTCTTGTGTGGTTTTGAAAGTTGCTACGAGTCTAAATTACTAAACAGGGGTCTCAGTAACACTTGACTCCCCATCCAGCACATGCTGTATTAGCCAGCTCGGCCGCACTCTTTCAATATTATACTAGCCACTATATAATGTAGGTAGTGTGTAGCCATTTGTATGCAAGAGCATGTTCATGTGCCTTGCTGACTTGTGCCGGTGAACGCTTGGCCAGGTTAAACATTGAAACCGTCTATTTCTGTATCCGTGCAGCAAATCAGACTTGTATGACAAACTGCTATACAAGCAATAATACAGCCACCACACACTGTCGTCCTATTTCCTCCAATACTTTTGTATGGTTTTGAATGTATTGTTTTGGAAGAGATCAGGTTACCCCTTTGAAGTAAATATGCACTAGCCGTATTCGTTGAACTTTCTACTTTTGGGATAATGCGTCTACTCTGTGACAAAGTTTTGGCTGGCACGGGAGACTTTGTGTGCACGAGTCTTAAATTTCAGTTGCTTAGTCAGCATTAATAGGAAACAAGTTGTGACCTAACCTGGGCTAATCCACACGCCGGAAATGGGTGAAGACTAGCTAATGAGACTTATGCGATTATGGTGCCAGGGAGGACTTTGTCAGAGACCAAAGTTGATTCTAAGCGAAACCTTTGTGGATAGAAAGAAAATCGACGGGACGAGATGGGACACTAATAGCACAGAGTAAAGCAGGAAAAGAGAAATTGTGTTTGCTTCGGTAGTTCTCATAGTTATTCCAGTTGGTTCCATTTGTAGATTCATTCAATTAATTGGATTGGATGCGGGCGGGACTTAATCAGGTTACACCACTCAGAAACCTTTCTCTGCTCTAAAAACGCTCTTTCCCATGCTAAGAGGTTACCGTTGAATCGCTGAGTCTCTGTGTATCGCATCAGAAGCCAGCTGAACATCATCTGACAATTTTATCTTTGTTTTACTGATTCTCAAGCGCCATTCAATGTTGCGTGATGAATATGGATTATTCCTTGGAGGTCAATCTGAGCAAACTTTTTCTCTCTGTTTCCATCATTCGCTGTGCATTGTAGCACAGATTAGACTGATGGTTTTCGAACAAAATTCTACGCAAAACTCCTATAATTTTATGTGGCAATGGTTACAGCAGCAAATCGAGGAGCCTGTTTGAATAAGGTTCAGCTTGCAATAATCCGGTCTGCACATTTGCATAATATAGTATCCAGGAGCATCAGTGGGGATGTGCCCAGAAACCAGATACCAAAATTCTACTATCAAATGATGGTGAATAGTCAGGTTACGTAGAATCCCGTGTGATAAAGTGATCCAGTACTAATGCCGTACTTCTGTTTGTCCAATATTATTTCGGATCGCATTACTGAGTGAGTCTGCGAATATGTTAAGCAAATGCTAAGCAAATTCATAAACTCTTCTCTACAAAATCTACATGCATCTTGAAAAATCTAGAAATCATGGTACATCCTACGTTACCTTTATGTCTTTATTGGGGCATAACTACGCGCCAGTAACCCGGCACTTTCTGAAAGAGGTTCGCAAAGTCTGCTTCCTCGAAAGTCAGTTTAAATCTCATGTTAGTACTCTGATTCAATATTGGTATTTAAATGGGCTTGTCACAGAGTCCGCATCAAATTTCCAGATAAACGCATGGAATGAGACACGTACGTACATAGTAATTGAATTTGCCGACTACAAGCAATGTAAAA
>JABASC010005312.1:0-10421 GCA_019776185.1 Plutomurus gul
GCAGTCCATGATTTAACTTGGTCTGCATTGTTCTTACCAGTAATAATACACAGTGTGTATTATTTATTACAGTAAAGGTTAATCATAAATTAATCTCGGTGTGTACTAAATATCACACACCGCGATGCAGGGCAAACTCAATTACTCTTGTAAACTAATTAACAAATTCTACTAATTTCGGTTCTTCTCTAATTCTCTAATTTTCTACACATATTTTTATAGACAACACTAATTTATATGTTAATATTTGCCTTCAATCACACTCGGAGTGAATAATTTTTGCAAAGCCAAAAACAGAGCATAAGTTGTATTTGAAATTGAGTTATGTAGCTTCGCTTACCCTAACCTTTTTATTATAGTTGCAGTTGCAGCATTAGCTTCAAAGCTATGTTTTTTAACTTATTTTGCATATTTGTATTGAAAGGCCAAATATGTAGATAAAATAAAACAAGTGCAATCTTTTTGTGCAATAGTTGGATGGATGGGTAATTGCTGTATATATTGTAGCGGTAAAAACTTTGTAGTGTACGAATTATATTTGATTTCTCGTAATGTGCATAGTAATAGTAATCAAGTGTAATTACCTCGCTTGGTATGTATGCATGCAGTAACCTAGATATCAGTGTCATGAAGGTAAGCGGTTTGAAATAATTTTAATAATGCAGAGTTGCGTGTATGTGACCGTAAATAACGTAGGATGCAAAAAGCTCCTATGTTTAGAGTAGGAGTGCAATCACAAAAGATTTAAAAGAGATTTACAAGATACTAGCAACTAGCAGTGGACGGAATAGAGTTAGCATATAGGATGGGTCGGCAGCTCTAATTAGATAAGGAATCTTTTCGGTCCTGCTTTTCCTCATCTTTAACTCGGTCGTCATTCGGATTGTCGACACAACATCACTGATCTTTCGGACTGATTATATTTCCATAGTGCACTTTATATTGCACGCCTTCAGTGTTCGAAGTGGTTTTTACCATCTGGTAAAAATGGTAAATAGTGTTAAAATGCACGATTTTAGGTGGTGGTAAAAATTTACGACACCCACCTGTATCAATACAGAAAAACACGAATCCTTAACTAATTGAGTGACTTGACTTGCATACCAAAACATATATATCTAGTTTTCTTATCTTACGTTTATTTTCTAATTAAATAAATTTAATAAACGTCGCTCATATGTAAATCCTCTATGTATATTTATGTATTCTTGGAATTCCATGCTCCAAGATTCTAAATTAATTTGAAGCAAAGAAAATACACTTAGATTGTAACCGAAAATTGTGAAATAAGTTTGGAATTTCTCCAGAAAATATCCGAAAGCGATCAGTACAAATTAAAAGAATAATTGCATTAAGAGCTTCATTGCAATTGCAATGCAACTTATTTCGCAATCAAATCGTTTGAAGCATATATTTTACCAGATAAATGCGTAACACTCACTTTGTAAATTAAACTAACAATAAACTGTAGTGGGCACAAGAGAAGTGAGAGGAGCGTCTGGAGAACTACATAAAAGTAAAATGTGTACGCAGTTTAGTGCCTACTATTTACTACAAATAGATATACAGTCAATACAATTCAATACATGTATATGAGTTATGGAAATTGAATGGGAGAGTGCGGAGAGTACTGTATTATGGTTTGGTTTGTCGGACTCGTCGGAGAATCGTGACGTTGAATAGAAAGGAGGAACTTGAAATTTATCTGTCGGATGATCAGAGTGGAAGATAGTGTTTCCAATTGTGCGTTTTGTTAGCTCCTCCAGAGATATTCTTATCATCCAACAAATGTGTTGTGTTGTGTGAGGATCAGATCAGGGGCTTTGACACCATCAGCCATCAACCAGCAAACCAACCAATTCAATGCACTGTGTCCTCTCTCTGTACATATTCTTTTTTTCTCTGGCGCTCTCCTCTGCTCGACTCTGTCCAATGTCTCTCTTTTAACTTACTCGATTCAATTCAACTCAATATGTACTACATTTGTATACGTACACATTTACATTAAAGATAAAGATACACTTACTCTTCACCTATCCACCGCTGCTGCTTTCCAATGCGTCTCTTCTTCATTGTGGTACATAGCACTCTGATTGCAACTCACTCTGTGCTCTGGTTTGTACTAGTCTAGTGCCCGCCTGGTCCATTATACTCCGATGCAGCCTGACATGGCATGGGCCTTCGTTTTCCTTCTTTTCCTATTGAATTGACGAAGGAAATCAGTGAGACCCATCAGAAGAAGATACAGATCTTCTCTCTACTCTTCTTTTCTATCCCGTTCCTATCTGTTTTCCATCTTCCCCCGGCATCACCACAAAAAATCTCACATTGCTGCATTGGCCCCGTATTCTTTACCCTTGTACCATTATTCTACTATGAGTACTATGTATCTTTTAAATGAACGTACATAAGTACAAGTTATTGCTATATTACAAATAGAGAGAAAAGCTTTTTCTCTCTCTCGCTCTTTACTACATCTTTGTTGTTGTGGCAAAGCTGTTAGCTGCGACTAGACTCAACCAGCGTCCAGCTCGGTCACCATTCCAGCCTATGTACTACTGGTAAACTAAACGCGTGCCTTTCTCTCATCTTCAATCACAATCATCATCCACTCTGTATACACAAAACCCACAATGCACTACACGACAATATAATAATATGAACATGCACATTACCCTGTAGTTACACATACTTAAATACAAAGTCCGAGAGTGCACATTCAATACAATTTACTACGAGGCTGGTACGAAGTATTTTAAATTTTCCTAGTAGTGGATATATACAATCTGTACGGATGGGGACAGGCAAACAGAGACATGGTCTCATTGTCAGCTGCTCTTGTTCCAAAAAATTTACGGCATTCACATAACTCACTACATGCTAGGAGGAGAGTGAGCCTTGAGTAGCCCAAATAAGTTAAGCCTACTCTTCGTAAAATGTGTTTGCCTGAAATGGATAAGTAAAGGTGAAATGAAAGTGTTGATGAGTCTCAATATTTCCAAAGTGTTCGAAAGTATCTGCTGTAGATACACCATGCAGATAGTGAACTACAATAATGGAACTACACAATCTGTCCTGAAGTCTACAGGTTTTGTAGTCAAAATCCTATAGGAATACGCACAATGGGTTGTATAGAACAAGAATGGAGACTGGAACTTTGGTAACCTAATGAAACCACACGAGGCAAAGGAAGACAGACTCGCCAGTTCATACCATAAATGAGTGCCATGCACAAAACGCAACAACCAGGTATGGACTGGTATGAAATAACATAAAGTGAGATTGGATCACAGATACAGGATAATCCTCAGTGAGAACTGGAACTATGGCTGGTTGCCTTGCCTTGGCTCGGGACTCATTTTTATCAGATTCATCTCATCACTCTCTCTATCTTTACTTGTTCATTGTTTTATGTAGGTACTACTCTCCTGCCACTACCAGATACCTGCTTACATATAGGTATGTGTACTACAGTTCCGATTTGTAAATCTTGACTGACTGACTACCTGGCCTGGCAACTGAAATATTTCACATTGGAAAACATTACTTTCTCGAATTGATCAACAGAGATAAATAATTCAATTAGAAGATAAAGTGCAATTGCAAATTACAGAATTACTGTATTATTGACGCTATAAAATTTAGCGCATAGACTGATTTTCTTCAGTAATGACGCTCTTTCCCATAGCAATTCAAGCATGCATATAGCAGTGGTCGTCGCACATTTAAATTTTGGTCTCGAGTGCAGCCAGCGACTCGAAATGGAAAAATATTTTTTTTCTATAAATCCTGATGCATAACATGGACTGACTGAAGTGCAATTGAATCGTAATAATTTTCTACATGTTTGCTTATCGCCACCAAACATCGTTTTCACATTGAAAATTCATTCACTGGTTGCTAGTTCATTTGATTCTCACAGTGAACAGAAGCTTTTCTGTTTGTACTCTCACACTATTAAAGAGGTGTACTATAGTTCGTATGTGCTCCAGTGCATAGTAGGTACACTTATCTAAACACTACAGTACAAATACGTACACTGATAGTACAGTGTCCTATTCGCACTCTAACAATAGTAGTGAAGCGAAAGCACACCACAATTTTAGTCAATCCTTTGTGCATAATATTTGTGGTTAGGCCAGACGAGAGCCAGGCCGTTATCAGAAATCTCTAGATGCTATCCATTCATCTAAGAGACTATCTCTAGTCCCATCCGAATTCAACGAACACCATAAGCCCAGCTCTGGTTGGCTTCAAAACACACTCTCAAATCGACTAGTACACGTCCTCAGATATATTGTTGCACATTATTATTCGCTTTCGTTATTTGATTATTGTGTGTGCCACATATCTGTAATGTTATTATTGTGTTCGGCTCTTGTCATTAGATTAACGACTCTCTCGGAAAACAGACATGTCATGTCAATTTCCCGCAGTCACTCACAAAGTTTCGACCGCGTCAAAAACCACTCTTGACGCTTGCAACAATACGCTGCATGCACAATACTTATAGATAGCAGAATAGTAGCGAAGGGTGTAATTTTATACTAAACGTAGATAAAACTTGTAAAAATTGAATTCATTTTGGTTTAGTTTCCAATTACGAACTTCCTCCACTACATATATAATTCGAGTGCATAATATGTATTCTCATAAATATTTTTATATGAAAACTTTGTATGGTATGTTAGTGTAGTAGATAGTAGTGAATAAAGTAAATGGCCCATAGGAAAAGTTTTGTCATCATTGACAATGTAATAATGAGGAATCACTCCTTTCAGCCTCGCTATCTTTATCTTTGCTACTACTACGGTCTGTATATAATTACAGGTGAGCACAGGAATTAAAAGGTGAGAAGATACAAAAACCAATGTGTAATTGGTGGTGCTTCTGATGCAGAAGTTGATTTGATGCTCTGACGAAAGTGAAGAGAATGAATGAAAGAATGAGTTGTGTTGTTTTGTGGTGATTAAAAGTGTAGTGGTCGTGGCTGTTTAAAAGTTCTTTTCGTATTCAGGATTATATAGTGATGCATCTGCGATTCAAATGAACAATCAGAAGGTGTATCCATTATGTGTACATGAACATCTTGGAGAACACCTCGAAGACTACAAATGTAAATGGTCATTCATATTTTCTTATTTACTGAGAGAGTGAGAAGAAGCACCATTGTACTACGTGTACTTTTAATGCATGGGTCTCTCTCTCTCTCTCTGAATGATATACCGTGAGAAATGAATTACGAAGGGAAACAAATGTGAAGTCGTGATGAGACTTAAGTAAGAGTAGTGCTGGTTCTAGATGGCTACAGACTCACTATAACGCAGACATAGCAAATGCACTTAACAATGATGTGAGTGTATAGAAAACATAGAAAGAGCATAGTTATGTTCAACTAGTTTGGTTTTAATGGTGGATGTCAACTGACAAGAGAAGTTGGTTTGGTGGCTTTGTGATAGCATTATTAGTTAATTAATTGCTTTTCTGATAGAATGATAAGACAACAGAAGGGAGACAGCCAGACAGACCAGTAACAACTGAACAAAACAACATTTCACACATCTACTCTCTGTATAGGGTAGGCACTTCTACTACCACTCAATGTATCCTCGTAGGAAGCAACATGAAAATGCCAATTTATTTACGAAGAAGTTCACAAGTAGTAGCAGTAGCATCTGTAGGTACTGACGTAAGGAACTAACTGAGCTCACACACACTACAACACTTTCTTCTCCCTTTCTCTACCCAACTTCCCCCATGGTTTGTGACAATGTTCACTTTTGACCATTCATGTTTCGTTCAGTGCTTTCAAACGTTGTTCTTGGTTTGTACTAAATTGGTACATTAACAGGAGCTTCTCCATTTTTACTATTAATAATTTTAATATTTATGTCCATCATTTAAAATTATTAAGATAATCAAATTCTACTAATATTATTGAATTAGATAGAAAGTCGCATGGCATCTAAATGTTGAATACGACTGCTTAAAAGAATTGGTGGTTAAAATGCATTTACAGAAGTGTTAGACGTTTGTAGGAGTGTAGTGCAGCAGTTGTATTTAATTTTTCCAAGTGCATGCAGAGAAAAATGTCGATTTTTCTCACTGGCTTCAGTATTTAGACTGCGACAACTGGATAACTTGGTTTCTTTCCCTCATTAAAATCTCTATAGATTTGAATGGCTTGCTGCGCTGTGTTAGCGTTAAGAGTTGAATAGTACTGATTGTGAGATGTGGAGTTGTCAGTGCCGGTTACATTGATGTCCTGTAGGAAGTAGTAGGCACTTCAGATGCTAATATAGAGTGTAGTACATGTATAGACACGTTTATACAATATGATTAATATTACATATAATATGTGTACAAAAGTACTTATCACATCCTATACAGTTCACTATTTTGTATCCAAGGAACAATTCCAGTGCACGCATGTAAATTAGGTAAAAATACATAAGGGAAATAACAACTCGTAGTAGTAGTCGTAACCTAAGTTTCCAGATTTGACGATATCTAGTTGAGTGAGAGAGTTCCCAACGACAAAACATCGTAACGAGCTAACAGAAAAGATATCTCACACACAGAACAAACATTCCATGTAGCAAATACATAGAGTTCTATCTATTTAACAACATACTGCACAAGGACTTCCTATCTATGTGCACGGATATGGAATCTCTCAGTTTCATTCGCCTAGTGACACAAAGAATGGGAAAAATATTTTTCCTATTTATACGTAACTACATTACATGTATAAGCTATATGGTGGGTTTTTAATGGGAAAAAAATGCTGTGCACACAATTCATAGAATAATACAATACAAATACAACCAAAGCAAAACCAATGAAAAAATATCAATACACAGCTATACCAACCCAGAATTACACTGGCAGAGAATGTGCGTTTAATGGCATGCCTGCAATTTAGCTCTAAATCATAAATGAAAGCAATGGTTGAGTACGCTGATGAATATGAATAACTGTATTATTATGTTTGTACGATAGCACTGTAGTGGGTACCACCATTGTATGTATATGAATTATAATATTCATACAGTACTAGCTTTTAGTAATAGTACGTACTAGTATACAGCGCACTCACTCACTGTGGTGATCGTGGACTCTGATAAAAGGACATAAAGCAGAGAAGATGATGATTAAGATGGGAGATTGGAGAGGTTGATGGTGTATGAAGAAATGACGGTTGGTTGGGTTGTCTGCGACTTTCTTGTTGAGCTGAAGGACATGGGACACCACAGGGGGGAAAGCTGACCTGATGCCAAGACCAGAGAGACTCGTGTCCTTTACTTCACAGTTTCTGCTGTGGCTCAGTCATCCCACTTTTGCTTACCTCTATGCACACATATACACACATTCTTTGAATTGAAATATTCTCCGAGGAAAAATATTTACAATAATTCTCATGGTTCATGGTTTAACCGAGTCGTATCGATGCTCATGTCATGTCATGTGTCAATCAACTCCCTGCACACAATTCTATAGCATTTTATTGTCATATTGACTGTTGTATCTAAAATCCATCATTTCCAATCAGTCTCCCTATTAACAACACAAACACTATGCAATGCTCTAGACTCGGGCGACACTCCGACCACGACATGCTACAAAACCACAGTCTCATTAACTTTCGACGTTTTTCTTTGTCTATCTCGCTTATCTATCATGAACGTTTCAAAAGACAAAAGACCAAAAAACGGTACCGTACAAACTCGAGAAGAAATCACATGCAGAACTAGAACTCATCATCAGAGAAGAGACAGAGAGAAAGAGACAGAGTTTACTTGATGGTTTACATACGATGATGCGGGCTTCTTCGTCTCATTTCTTCTTCTACAGCAATATTAGAGCTTGCACTGACTCACTCAATTTACCACTACCTACTACTTTTTACTTACTACTAGTACACGAGCGAACGTTATAGTAGGTACATACGCTCTGGATGATGAGATGGAGAGATTGGATAGCATTCTGTGAATACATGAACAGTAGCCCCAACTCAGCTAGTCTATTCAGTGAATTCGTCAGATCAAATCGCTCTCTCTATCTCAAGTGCAGATGTATGTATCTGTAATATAGGGAAGCCAAAACCACATAGTGCACAAAGTCGAATAGCTTGACTTAAGGAAGCTCTCTGTGGTATACATTATGGAATTATATAGAGGGAAATTACTATCTCCAATCTGATTCTCTTCAGTAAAAGGGCTTATCGTTTCGATGAGTGAAGTCTAGTGCTCATCTTCACTTCTTTAACTTTCTGGTGGTCTCATAGGCCACACTGATGGAATTTCAACTTATACAGCTCCAAAATGGCATGTCCATTGCCAATTTTCCTGAAGATAAACTAAACTGAAGCACAAACCTTTTCAAGCAAGCTACCTAAGTACGCGTACAATTGGACTACCTACTATTACAAACTTATTACAAGGTGCTTCCACTGTATTCATAGTATGTATGTATGTACTTCATATACACACAAAGTGTGTAGTAGATGGGAAAAAAATCTAAAATGATATACTACCGTTGGTGCATCCTAGATAAACACTAATATGTTTGCAAGTAGTAGCTATTTATTAGAAATATAAATGTTCAGATGCTAATAGGTGGTGTGGTATGAGCGAACACAGTCTCATTTGCTTTTCTAGTCTCTTCTGTTCTCACTTGACTCGATATAATAATGTGGTCTCGTACTTGTATTATATATGGTACACAGATAAAGATAATAAGGCTGAGTGCGCTACTCCACATTGCATGGAGCAGCAGCAGTCGAGAAGGTAAGTCAAGCCTTATAAATATTGTACATACGTAGTATGTACTACGAAGGTATTACTACAAGTAAGCGCAAGTTAATTGGCAAAGAGAGGAAATGAGTAGAACTATATTATGGTCTCATGGCAGGCGGATCTACAATAATATCTACGAGAACAACCATTCCAGCTCTTTTTTACACATTCTTTCTCATTATTCAGTTATGTTCTTTCGAGTTGATGTTCTGTGGTGATTTAAGCTCGAGTTTTAACAATACTTAAGCCTTCCACTTCCATGGATCCCTATCTTCACTCATTTAATTAGTCTCTTCCCTTTTCTCTCTCTCTCTCTCTCTCTCTCTCTCTGACTGACTTGACTTACATAGACAGAGAGTCAACTTTTCTATTTTCTTGTTCCTACTCAACCAACTTATTAGTTAGTACATAGAAAGGTAGGCTCGTGTTTATGAGATATTATTATTCAATATTAATTCGCAACCTAACCTACCATACAGCGTAGTATAGTAGTTAACTTTTAGTACTTTTAAGAGGAAATGAGTCTCATTATTCTTAATACTTAAATGTTAGTAGTCTTTAGTCCTTACACTTAATCTTTGCTGCTGTGCTCTCTCTCTTTCTGCCAACTAATGTGAGTAATAGCACAGAAACAGTGAGACACACAGAGAGAGAGAGATAAGTAGAGCCAACTCAAGAAGACGTTCCTACACTGCTGTATGTGTGGAACCCACAGAGCTAAGTCATTTAGAGTCAAGCATAAGAGCAATAGTAAATAATAAGTGAGCAATGCTGCCGTGGAAAAAGATGTCAATGCTTTTAAGGGCACTTTAGCAAATAGAGTGACGATAAAAAAGCTTGCATGACAAAGTGACAATGAAGACACGCAGAGCCACAAAACTCTATACTTTATACGACGTGCTACAACTATGACAAATTAATCTGACTGGAAACGACTGTGCAAAAGTAACATGTACACATGAGACGAGAGCAGGAGAGAGATGAGAGGCTCAAAACTAGAGTATTTAGTAGTACTTACGGGTCCACAATGAGAATATTCTAATGCTTGAGCCTTTTAGTAGACTGTGAGCCTCCGTGGCTCTTGCCACTACACATGTACCTATATAGATGTGGTAATAACGGAGCACGCAGGTGTGTGGGATGATTGAAGAAGCGACGGAGATAGACAAAGAGCCATGATGGGCCACGCCACACCAGTCAAGTCTCACTATTTTTTGCTGGATTCCATTAGCATGACGCGTTGTATTATTGTTAATGTATCTCAATAACTTTTTTGACACTTGGCTTGACTTGACTTCACTAAGACTTCGGTCTTTTCTTTATACTAGTGCTCACTGTGACTATACTTACTAGTGCTGCTGCTGCTGCTGCTGCTGCTATGCTTCCACCTTGTTTGCTCTTTCAGTTCTTGATGGAATAAGTCTCCTCTCTACTCTCTTATAATATTAGTGTTTCCTTATGCTTCATATGCTTGGAATACCAGTCTTCTACTACTATTTGTATCCGGATTGTGCACAGTGAAATGTCGAAGAGCTGAAAAAGAAAACACTTTTATGTGAATGTCAGTTCATTCAGTTTGAACTTCGGGAATCTCTAATGTGTCAGCATTGAGCATCGACATTA
>JABASC010005313.1:0-10421 GCA_019776185.1 Plutomurus gul
TGGAAAACCCCAACATAGGGAACATAGAACTTGAAGTTAAGCAACGCGTTAAGTTGGAAGGGAGAGAACTTGACGAATTTTACCGACAGGAAAGAGAGCGAGAGTATCGCATTAAGAAGGAAAAGAGGTTGAGTAATATTGGGCGAATTGGACATGGATCAAAACTAAACTTTGTTTGTTTAAACAATTTGTGCTAATGACTTATTGCAGAGAGGCTATGATGGATTCCGACGATTCAGACGACTCAGATTCAGAGATTAAAATTACTGGTATTTACCATGGGAGTCGTGTTAGCCATGATTTGTTTATTAAACCTGGTATGGAAACAAAAATTGAGACTGGCCTCTTTAAATCGTCTAAAAGCAAATATCCACTTTTCCCTTATTTTGAAGAAAAGATAAAATTTGATGAGTATGGTGAATTCATTAGGTAATTGCTATGTGTTTCTGCAATTCCAAAACATTTTTGCATGAACATACATGACATTTTAACAAGTATTTTAAGCAACAAATAAATGCTCTCTGAATCTTAGACAGGAAGATTTTCAGTGGGCTGAGACCGTCAACGATTTCGATTATAAGGCTCCTAAAAAGCATACGAATCATCAAGATTATGAAGTGGAAACTGAAATTCCTACCAAATGTAATTACTCTAAACAAATGTTTTCTGTAAATTGCAAAGTAGTATTTATTGATTTTGAAGGACGGTCTGACGGAGAATCGATTCAGAAAATATTTGAACAGGTACGATTAAAAATCAATCTGCTGATTATGCAATGTTAACTGGTATACATGTGTAGTTAATATAAAACGATATGTAATTGTATAAATTTACTTGAATGTATAGATGAAACCAAGAAGATGTATAATAACAAGAGGTTCCACAGAGTCGTCCGAATTGTTGGCAGGTTTTTGTAAACGTATAACTCCGGATGCAAAAATATTTGCACCACTCGTGGGTGAGGTAGTGGATGCTACTACTGAAAGTCATATATACCAGGTCAAGTTAAAAGACTCACTGGTGTCTTCACTCGAATTTAAGCGAGGAAAAGATGCTGAGCTAGCATGGGTTGATGGTAACCTTTTGTTAGTCGAAGAGCAAATACAGGAACGTGATGTAGATCTCGAAAGCAGCACAACGGACGACGAGGCTCTTATATTAGTGCCTAGTTTGGAACCTTTTCCAGTCACAAAGTACATACCTCATTCAACAGTGTTTGTCAATGAACTTAAACTCTCCGATTTTAAACAAGTTCTTTCAAAACATGGAATACCTTCTGAATTTTCCGGAGGAGTTCTTTGGTGTGCGAACGGAACTGTGTGCATACGAAGGGTACGTGTGTTTAACAATAAACCATTTAGTTTTTTAAATGTCTAAAATCCTGCAAAATTCACAGTTAATACTTTGTGGGTGAACTAATTGAAAGTATTATTTTGTATTTCACAGCAAGAAGCTGGGAAACTGACTGTTGAAGGGTGTCTCTCAGATGATTACTATGTTATTAGGCAGCTCCTTTACGAACAATATGCAATCTTGTAGTTTGTAAAGATATAGCAATAAATTATATGTACCCGTATATATATACTATATACTACATACATTATACTATACAATAATTTAATACTTTAATATACAATTTCATAAACCTTTAAATTGTCTTACGACTTGATTAATAAATGAATAGTTATTATTTTCTAGAAACTAACCCGTCAGTGATTTTAGTTATTTTTGCTTATATAATAATATCCCACAATAATAAAATCATGTACATTTACGTGTTAAAAAAGTTGGATTTGCGTGTGGGTTTTTACTCAAGGGCATATAGATATCTATCTAATATAAGGCTCAAGGGAGATCAACATTCTAGAGAAAGGTCGTATTAAGGGAAATCATAAGTTTTCATAGTAATTTTGACATTTCTATGATTGCGAAAACATCATGTTCCTTTCAGAGTCTTTCACTCCAGAGACCACCACAAAGTTTCTTATTACGCAATCTGAGTGAAAGTTAGGATACATGACACACAGATTGCCATCATTTTAGTGTAACTTTATTCCTTCTGAAATACACAATTATCTCCAGAATATTACTCATGCATCAATATGTTTGTAGTATGTCCATTCAAAAAAAATCAATCTTTTAAATGGAAAAAGTACAGATTCCGATGCGGAATGAATCTCTATCTAATCGACTTTGCACATAATATATGAAGGCGATTTATATGATGCGACGGCGAATGTTATTATGCTCTATTGATTCAGGTGCGATAATACAAGTGAGTGAGAAGTGGTCAGGTTTCCTACGAAGCATATTATGTGCATATGCTTATATATATAACTGACTGCAAATGCAAGCGTAAATATTTGTAAATTGAGAATAATTCACATTTTTTACAATTTTTTGTTCGTTTCCATCAGGAAATATCGGTTGTGCTTGATAATTGGATACTTAATTTGTGTTCGATTTAAAGTTACAGTAAATAATCCTGTATAATGGTGCACCTGGAGAATGACACGGTAAGTTTGATTTTCATCATCCATCAAGTAAAATTTGCTTTCCAGACAAACATTGAATACAAATTATAATTTTAGTTAATCTTAAGACATCGGATTACTAGTATTTTTCAATACAAGGAATAATGAAAACTAACTTGGCCGTCAGTGGCTATAAATAATGATAACATAACACTGAATTCGACTGCTGACTGATTGGAAGTACTCGTTTCATGTTTATTTTGTGCTTTCTTTAGTTTAAAAAATTATTTAATTTCCTTTCTTGAATGTTGCAATAGGTGTAGGTATAGTCATGTACAAATTGGGAGAATGTAAAAATTAGTTGTTAAATGTTTAATGTATTGACATTATTTAACAGTTTCGTGTCAGGCACAAATAAAAATAGAAGCTAATAACATTATTTATTTAAATGTATAAATTCAGTTTCTCCTGGAGCTTACAAGGATGTTCCAAAAATCAAGAAGTACCGGGAAAGGGTCATTGTGCATGACCATGAAAAAATGTAAGATGTTTCGATGTTTGTTGTTCTAGAATTACACTTAAAAGCTTTAGGACTCCCAGAAGGATCTATGTAGGTAGGAAGGTACCAGCTAAAAACTTAAAAAGTTAAAAGAACACTCAGGGGAGCATGGAAAATACTTTTCTTTTCTGTTCGAATTAGTGGCTGAAACTAAAATATATTGTGCCCTATGCCATATTGATTATTTGATCAACTTCTGTCGCACGCAAGACAGATCAGTTTGTCCTTGTCCCAGTTGTCCATGAACAGAGATTAAGCGTTCGGTCATTAGGGCTTTTGTAAGTTTGGCTCTGATAAATTTTAATACACGAGACAAATACCGTCCCAAGTGGGTACTTGATGGAGACCTGTCCAAAGACCTGCCGAAAAATGACCTGGACCTGGACCCCTCCCCCATCTGACGGTAGTATGCATTGCAAACCTATATGGTGTAAGGCATAAAATGAGTTTCAGCCTTATATTCTATAATCCTCTATGGTTGTTTTCTTCTTCCCCTAACGAAAAGTATGGTGTCTGTCGTGATGTAAGACAATTTCCGACTTGTCACCGCGTTGATAGAAACCAAGACTATGTCTTCGTTTTCGTAGATTCTTGATTCTATCAAGTCTTGAAAAATAGTCATCGCGTTGCTGGTTCCACCTATTTCAGTGTATCAATCACACCGATCTCAATCCAACTCAACTTCTGCAGTTCTGCACCATACTTAGAATGTTGGAAATGCATAAAAAGTACTACAAACTGGATTTTTAAGCCAACCAGTGCAAAAAGGCATAAGTCCCAAAAATGCTGATATTGTGTATAATACCATGAAAAAATTGCAAATCTTTTGTTCCGTGATTATTCTTGCAATGCCCCTGTCAACTTATCTCGCAAACCCTTTTATTGAGAATCAGTACACTTTTGGTACTACATTTACATTACGTATATGTATGTATGTTGTTTTATAAGTCTAGCCAAGGTTGTTTTATCAGTTTTATTAGTTTCTCTCCTACATTCATTGCCAGTTATTATTTAGTGAGAGAACTGACAATGAGTGCACGTTATAATGCTGGTAGAGAGTGAGATTTACTTTTCGGTATTTACACTGTTCAAGATTTAAATTGGAGCAAAGTAATTTTGTTTACATGACTCTTCAAGTAAATACCTGACTTTGTTTGCAGGCCATGTTAGAGAGAAATCTACAAGTAAAGGAAAAGGTACCAACAAATCGCAGCCAATTTCCCAAGCAGAAAAGGAAGTTTATTGTTTAATCAGAGCTAAACTACATAATCGCAAAATTACGACTTCTGTAAGCTTTAATTAATTTCAAGAATAATTTTAACCTTAATATAACCACAGCTAAACAAATAGTTAAATAATGATTAATCTATTAATAGGTGCAATCAAAAGATGTTAATCGCTTTCAGATGGCTTACTGCAACCTGCTTAAGGGAAACATGGACACATTGAAAAAAGTTAAGAAAACTAAAACTAAAACCAAGAAGACTAATTAATATTTGTGTGAAGATTTTGTATATTTACTATTTACGTCACTATAAACGTGTTTTGGATATTGCTCATGAAAATAAAGGGAAGGCAGAAAAATTCTCTGCTTTTAAGGTTTATTCATTTAAGTGAATTACTACGTGCAATAATGTTTGTTGTATGCGTGTTGCTTAAACGATCATAAAGGGAAACACAAGACAAAATGACGATATTCGAAATGCATTCAGAGTTTCAACTTTTCAACTAAACTGTAGAGGATAAAAAGCGTATATTTTAAATGTTGTTTACTGAAGATAAAACTACAGATAATTTTTACAGAATAAATACAGTTAGATATTTCATCATTTGAAGGTATTACTGTTGACACCAGTTTGAGGATGTTTATCAAAGAATGGACACGTCTTCATCCAAAGCGGCCCCATAACTCCATCCATGGCCAAACACTCGTTGGCGCAAGCCACAAGAAAGTCCCCCTATTAAATAAATTTATTCTCTCATTACCCCAAATATCTGTAATGTCAAGATAAATATTTCGGTTGATAAACTTTTCTTCTCTCTATACTTTGAAGCAGTAGTCACAGGTAAAGATGCAGACATCCACTTTATCCATTTCATGATGGTGAAATGGTTTTGCTTCTGTATGAACAAAAGTTAAAACAATGACGATTGACGTCAGAACATTTCCGAAACCTGAAAGAAACAACTGATATTATTTCACTCAGAATGATACAAATATATTTTCAAACAGGTAAAAGTGCAGTGACTAACTTACGAGAACCCATGATTATAATCAAAACGTGAAATTGTTTATGAAGTCTTGGAAGCTGCTTGTGAATCTATTTAAGATGTTATCAAGAATGAAATGGAGAAAGTGTATGGAGAAAGTAAGAGGTTTTCCTTTCTAGCCCTGGCCCTGTAATGATTGCGTCGTGCTATGTTAACAACGTACGAGTATCCACTGAGTACGTAATTCCATTCAGCATCCAGTTTTACAGCAGAATTTTCAGATTGAGATGCGTTGAGCAATAAGAGCTCAGTGCTAAAGAGGGCACATTGTCTTGTATCATTTCTATAAAAGATTTCGGGGAGTGCGCGTAGTCACCGAATTTTACGTAATACATATTGCACAGCAAGACCCTCAAGAATCGCAATATTAAGTTTCCTGAAAGGGATGTCGTACACAATCACACTTGAAAGCCTTTTTATATGATTACTTTGATGCTTTGCCTAATGTTCGTACATAATAATGGTGCTCTGCCATTTTGCGTCTTCCATCCTGTATTCGCAGATTGGTTTACCAATTTGGACGGACTACTGAGATGAAAGTGAAAAATTTCAATGTTTCCTTTTCATTGGTTTGCTCCTCCAAACAATACCAAAAAATACATCATCATGGCAGAACATCAAATGTAAACTAATCGGATTCATCCATTCAGTCTGTCGGCTTTCATCCGGTAATACAGAAATCAACGTTTCTGCAGCTCACAGTATGAAATACTGTATTTGTAAGAATAGTAAAGTGAACACGGTGAAATGGAAAAATTTCATCAACTTCAACAAAAATAGACATCATTATGCAAACACACAGCGTTGACTGTAGTCTGAGACGACAGATAGTGGATTTGGAAACGTCTGAAAGATTGATGTTTCGAATGTAATCTGTAACACTTCAACGAAGTCATGGTTGTGCTTATTTAAGATGGAAATATTAGGGAATTATTAGGTACACAGACATATGCTTTTATCCATTTTTCTAGTAAAAATTCGGTGAGCTTATGGAACTCGTGTGCGCGCGAGATGAAAAATCTTACGAAACATTAGTTTGCACTATCAAAAAGGATTCAGTTCAACCATGGATACGTGAATTATAATCTAAAGCAAGTGGGTGGAACGAAACACAATGCTGTGCCCCAAGGGAATTTATGTCTAAGCAAAGGTAATTCTTCTTTAACGAGCTTTCAATTTGATTAAAAACTTCAACTGGAACGCACATGAACAATCTTGAGTTTCCTGCTCACCGCTTCCAGGTTGTCTGCTTACGGCAGCTAAAAAGAACTTTCTTTCTTCACACGCATTTACATGTTGGCTGAGCATGACACTTTACGAGGTGTCTTTCAAAGGTGACATTTTCTTTATGTGTGGCTTGTATGGTGGTGAACTTGAGCTCCTTTAGGTGACAGACCGACGAGAATGATGTTCGTGCAAGTAGACAAAAAGATGGATTTTGTACTACTTTGTAGAACAAACTTTATAATTTGAAATTAGAAAAGTGGAATTCAAGAAACTCTTAGAGGTTTCGCCAGAAAGGATTTTATCTAACAAATTAGAACTGAGAATGATTACAGCTTTCACTAATGGTGTATGTTAAGATTCTATATAATTACTCGACTTTGTCCAGTCTATTTTAACAGACAGACATGCGCAGCAAACTAGCAAACAGCATTTATTGTATCCAAATGTCTGAGAAATATGCTGCCAGGCTGCCAAACATGGTATGTACCAAATTAAAGAATATTTAAACACATAGTTAAAAATATTACGTTGGTTAGTTTAATAATTTCAAAATCCAGGATCCCAAGCACTTTTTTGCGCTACGTCAACCAAACGATAACAGATAATATTATCCCCTTCTTTGGGTATTACTTTGGGGTCTTCTAGTCCTAATCCACATTCCAAACCATTTTTTATTGACTCAACTTCACTTTTTTCGTGTCGCATAGAAGTAAGGTTTCCTGAAATATCAAAGGTCGTTATTACACGTATCTGAATATTTAGTATTTTTCACGCATGAGACAAAAAATTAATTCTTTTAAAAGAAATAGTAATTTTACCATCGAAGAGGATATCATCTCCTCGTTTAAGCTTAAATAACGCACTTTTTCGTAGAGCTCCTTTAGTGCAACGTGAGCCAGCAACGGCAACTTTTTTCTTTCCTTCCGTGACTTGGAATATAGCAAGCACATCTGCCTCTCCCAGTATTTCCTCTTCTTGACTAGGTGGTATCTTTGTTGCCAAATCCCCTTTGAGACTCTCTATAAGCCTATATATAATATTGCTGATCCTAAATTCAATGCGACGTTTTTTACATTCTTCCTCCATTTTTTCATTCATTGAAACATTAAATCCATAAATATGTGCAGAAAAAGCCTCTGCCATTTTGACGTCATTTTCGGTTATGTCACCAACTCCTATAAAAAGAATGTAAAATATTTTCCCTGATATACTACATATTACAACCTGTTCAAACAACTGAAATCACACCCAGTGGAATAGTTTACACAATGGTGACAACTGCGATAGCAGTGTCAGTTCCTAGAGACGCTGCTGATGACAAAAATTTCACACGTTAGTGATGTGTGTATTGCGTATGCATAAACCACGCAAGCAATTAACCAACAGTACACCCAGTATTAGCAGATTAGCACATTGTTTCCCGTAATAGCATTTTAGTGAAATAATTATTTTGTTAAATTATATAAAAGTAATTTAAATTCTATCCGGAACTTTGATTCTTACCGTAATGTACAATATCCAGACGGCATTGGTTGTGGCAATCGTAAGTATCTAGAACATCCAGAAATGCTTCCACAGACCCGTCTACATCTCCTTTTACAACAATTGCAAGTTTAACTGCATCATCATCGGGAATCTCTTTGGTTCTGGGACCAATTCTTCTTATCTTACGACGCCCCGCTTTCCGTTTTGCTTCCAGCGCAGCCTTATATTCCTATATATATGTTTCAATGTGATGTGTAGTCATTGTGTAGTACACACTCTTACTTCATAAATGTAATTTTGTGGTATTACTGAGCAGTTAGTGGTGTCATATCCAGTCATATGCAAAAATTTAACACACCTTCAGATGTTCAGTCAATTTTAACTCTGCAGCCTCGGCATCCTGAGATTGTTTCTCATTTGATATAAGTGATTCGCGATGCTGAATAATCTCCTTTGCTCTTTTCTAGGACATCAATATAATTGGAAAATAATAGACAAAACAAATAACATTGAAGCAAATCAAATGTGCTTAACAATTTACTAAATCATACGCTAGTGCAACGTTTATAAATGAAATTTGGCAAAAATGGAGTTCTAGAAAATAATTCACCTCTGATTCAACTTCAAAGATTGTATCGCCGGCTGAAGGTAGATCTCGCCATCCAATTATTTCTACAGGAGAAGATGGTCCAGCAGCGTGTATCACATTTCCATTTTCATCAAACAAACCACGAACCTTCATCACATGTCAAAAGGGGTTACACAAACGCTATTATTGTACATACAAGTTCTTGCATTAAAACTTAAAGCACAGACAGAATAAAGCATGAGATTACTTTAGCCCATGCTGTGCCAGCAACTATGATTGCACTTTTTCGTAGAACACCTCTTTTAATTAACGCCGATGACAGCTTCCCACGCCCATGATCAATACTAGACTCTACAACTACCCCTTCCACAAGTCCTTTATTCTCACTTCGCAAATTTAACAATTCAGCCTGAAATGAAATAATGTAAGTAACATGATGCCAACTACAACATATAAAAATTGTAAAAGTAATCACGTCCATTTTGATAGGTACAAAAATGTCTTTTATGATGTACGTACCTGTGCGAGGATTGCATCCAAAAGAGAATCCAAGTTGGTTTCCTTTAAGGCAGAAATCGGTACAGATTGCACATCCCCACCAAAGTCTTCCAACTGAATGCCTTCTTGTAACAGCATTGTTTTGGTACGTTCCTACAAAGCAAAATAAATAAAATACACACACTTCTACTAAGCTAGGCTGAGATCAACAGATAATTTGAAGAGTTTTACCACATCAGCTGTCCCACGGTCGATTTTGTTGATGGCAACAATTAGAGGAACTGCAAATTTAAAAAATGCAACAGTACACACAACAACAATTTTTCATTTATGAGAAAAGACGACATACCGTTAGCAGCTCTTATCATCCTTATGGATTCTCGGGTTTGCTCCATAACACCATCATCAGCTGCTACAACCAGAATTACCATATCCGTAATCTGAACAAATGTTTAGTAAATATTATTTAGTGATGCTGTGCCCCTTATTTCTAATAAAACCTAAATCAATATATGTGAGTAGTCGCAATTCTTTAACCTGTGCTCCTCTGTTTCTCAGAGCGCTGAATGCAGCATGCCCAGGAGTGTCGAGAAAAGTTATTTTGTGAGGACCAACTCCAACTGTAACCAAAACATAGTCAGTACTGTCAAAGATTATGCAATTACGTATTTGTGATATCAAATTATCTGTCCATCAAATAAGTGTAACATTCTAAAAGGGTACCAATTAACCTCCAGTAGAACAAACGAAATTGTCAGTGGGTAAAATCTTCTGAATGAATTATATGTCATGAATCTTCAATAGGCGAAAGTACTAAGTTATCATCACACAAGAAAACGTAGTGTCTGAGATTTTATCAGTAGATATTTTTAAAGTTATGCATTCTGATAATCCGTCTAACTGATAGCTCCCATACTCCCATTTAACAATTTAAATTGCAGTTTAGTAGACGTAACTCGGGTTGTTAGTTGTTAACAAGGTCAAGACTGCTCCTACAAATGCTAAAAAGAATCATTTCGTTGATTGAGCAAAATATTGATTGCAGCTCCCAAAAGTAAATTGACAAGTTTGTTGCAATACTACAAAGAAGTAACAGGCGAAGACTTTAATTCGGATTTTCTGCATTGAAAGCACAGATTGAACTCGTATATACAAGGAGGGAGAGGATTACCTGCCATCAATTCTAATAGCCGATCCTGCAGGAGCAATAACTTCGCGACTTCACAAGAAGTAGTTGTTACATGGGCGCTTTCGATAAGCGACTTTTGCATATTAAGGATGAATTCATAAGAATACAAATCAGCCAAAATCTAACCTA
>JABASC010005315.1:0-10417 GCA_019776185.1 Plutomurus gul
ATTGGAATAACATTTTTGTAATACAAAATTATCTACAGAACATAAAGATTCTACACAGCGAGTAGAGGTTCACAGGTTCTAGACAAGTTGACAAATTTACTTACAATTAGTTTGACAAATTGCCTAGTACTACACAAAATATGAAAAACTAAATTTGTTGAGAATCAGTAGTTTTTTGGTGAATGCGGTCATTTTATGCAGACCGACAACAGCCACAACACATGCAATTTATAGTAACAATTATTACGAGTACCTACTACTGCATCATTTGAGAACATGTATAAATTAATACTGTGTAGAAAAGTGATTTGTGGGTATTTATCACAAGCTTTTTAATTAAAGCTGCTTGTGCGGTCGCTTAAGAACCTTCATTTGTCGTCTCTGTAGATTTAGTATGGTATAGTGTACACAGTACACAGCTATACAAACTACATCTTACTTTATGTTCATGATACTGTGATGATACATTATATCATGATACATTACATATATGCAAATGAAGTACAAATCAATCCACATGTGCGAATAATGTTATTACAAAGCGAACAAAGAGGAACAACTAACGGGAACACCAACACAGAAAACTTTGCATGAGCTCCTTCCTCCACTTCCAAATATGTAAATCTAATAAATACTTTTATATAGCGCGAACTCGAATACTGCTCTACTTTTCAAGTAATTCCTTTCAAAAAAATAGTTTCGTCAAGTATTTTTAGTATTGCATCCAAGCTAAATACATGTACTACTTAATTACGAGACCACAGGTTTTTAACAATAAATTAAAACAAAAATCATAATGTGTTTTCACTGGCTCGACAAACCTGTTCACCGAAAGGAAGAGAGAATGACATTGCACCGATTGCACCACATAAATAAACAGTATTCGAATCACTCGAGTGTGTAGAAGAACACCTATGTATGTAGATATGCAGGTTAAATAACACATTCAATTTATTATTTGATTACAACATGATTGATTAATCTGCGTACAAGGTGCCTAAAATTGTTCGAGTCCAATGTGAGCAGAATCTCCGAAAGTCTGCACAACCTATGTATATTAATATTGTGCACTACACTCATAGCAGCAAGTCGAAAATACAATTCCGACTACTGACTACTAATGATGATATCTTTTTTTCTACAATAAATATTATCGACCCAACAAGACTGCCAAAAAGTTCTAGAGTACCATCATGATGTTCAAACTAATAACAGATTGTGATCGTGATCATGTTTTCAGGCAACCTTTTAACCACCATAATGGTGCTGATTATATCTGATGAGCTATTTTATTAACTCTGTTATGCGGAGCGGAAACGAGAAAACACGTACAAATCTCATGAGCACATGTACAAAACAATTTGTTTGTGGTCAGTCAACAAAGATGAAGTTCTAAGTTTGCTTGAAAGCTCTACACAAGATATTAAATAGCGTATAGGACAGTGGGACACCCTGTGCTGTGCCCGTACTCTGTCCTTTCGTACACTTTTACTCCATTTTACACATTAAAATGTATACCAAAGCCTAATCTACTATGTGTTTGTAAAATGCCTGGACACTGGACACACCCACTCTACAATGTTATTTATTGCGTTGCATACACATTTCAAAAATAGAAATTCTGTGTTAATTTGTTATCTGCGAAATGAAAGATTAGTCAATTCTGTGACTGCCTCTGAATTGTGGCATAGACCCACATTTCAAACAATTTTGAAAATATCAAAATATTTAGTTACGTATTTATGGCTCTCGTCCACTGCAATAATGTATCAATTCAACTCTCAATTTGAGAGTTGAATTGATACACTTGCAGTGGAGAGACAAAATTGAGTCTCAATTGTTCCAGTATGTGTAGCACCTTAATATATAACTTGTAAGATGAATGCATCTAAATACATTACTTTTGTATGCGCGAATAGATACGCACATTTCTGCGAAATAGTGGAAGACAAAATTGAAAAAAACGGTCCAGCATGCATTTTACTTATTAGTTTTGATAACAGTATTACATTATTTATTTTCAAAATAATTTTCGATTACTCGAGCATCACAATATGTCACTGACTAAGCAGCTCAGGGGATGACTAATTCCAAGGTTTGCTGTTAACACAGACACTTCAACTGTTCCGAACTTTTCATTAATAATACATTTATTTCTGATAACAGTGTACAGCGGACTATACTTGAACTTGACATAATACGGCCTTAGTAATTGTTCACTTATGCATACGTCGTTACGTCCTTAATTGAACAATGATATTAAGGACAAATAAAAACCTATTGAATCTTCCTTTGCTATGTATACATACAAATAAAACCTTTCATTTGGCACAACAAAAGAAACTTACCTATAATGTATGTATTATTGTTTTTACACAGTAATATTAAATGCATTAGTTACTGGTGAAATCAAAGATAAAATAATTTATTTAATCTATTTAATTCACATCAATGCACAGGTTACCTAATTGAATTACTTGGATCACCTGTCAGATAAATATGTCTCTGTCAATAGAATTTTTCACATGACATGAAAAACTTGTATATAAAGGGAATGAAGGACTCTTACAAATGCGTCGAATCTTGTAAGCTTCTCCGAGGTTTCAAATAGCAAAATATCATCGTTGAAAATGACCAAATTCATTTCATTGGCGTTAGTTGCAATTGTGGCTGCGCTATCACTGGTTAACTGTCATGTAAGATTGTGGCATCCCATAGCACGTTCTTCTGTATGGAGGGATCCAAGGTTTACACATTTACAACCCGAACCAAACTGGGACGATGATGGTTTGTACTGCGGTCAAATACATCAACCCGAGGTTGTGAATAATTGTGGTATATGTGGCGATCCTATTTCTAACCCAACACCCAGACCGAATGAGCATGGTGGACGTTATGGAAAAGGAATTATTGTGGAAAATTACAGATCAGGAGCTGTAATAAAAATAATTAATAATAATACAATTAAAAATATTACTTTTAATCTAAACTGATGAATGACATGAATTGTAATGTATTGTAAATTACTGATGATTGTATATTTTTGTGAAAGATCATAGAAACTGAACTGGAATTCACAACAACTCATGCTGGATATGCAGAAATTCAATTGTGCAACACAATTCCAGAAACAGAAGCTTGTTTCAGACCTCTTGAGTTAGTAAACGGTGGTACACGGATTCCAGTTCCGAGAGACGGTGAACACGGCGTCTTTATTCGTTCAAGACTTCAACTTCCTCAAGGGGTCACTTGCTCCCATTGTGCTATTAGACTGAACTACAGAGCGGGAAATAATTGGGGAAATTGTGGAAACGGTACCGAAGGGATGGGCTGTGGACCTCAAGTAAGACACAAAATAAATTATGAACTAGCCATAAACATACTTCATAGCGTAAAAAACCTAGGAGTTTGACATCAATTAACTTATTAATTTAATTTTCAGGAAACATTCAGACACTGTTCAGATATTACAATTCAGTAGTAGGCTTCAACGACAAGATTGGAAGAGTCCCCGATATCCATTCCATTTACTCACGCACGCATACCAAATGGCTTTGGCAAATGAATTTTGATGCATCAATACAATCACAAAATATTATTGTTGAATTTTAATGTACATGTACACTGTAATAAATAACTACACACGTTTGAAGAGTAGACTCAATACAAATACCAAGTAATAAAGTAAAATCGAACGCGAGCGTATAAATCACAGATTTGTTTTATAATATTGTTTTATAATAAGACTGTTCAAGCTCTGTCGCAGTTTTTCCTTTGTAATTGATAATTCTTACACAATCAGTTTCCTTTTACCTACGATACAATGTAATCAACGGAGTTGTTAACCAAGATCGATACCTTTAGTAACACAATTATTATAAATGTTGAAGAACAGGGACTGTAACATATTTCAGTAAATTGTCGATGCGGGGTCTGGATGTTTTATATATTCACCCAAGATGTTTAACTTTATTATTAACTTCATGTAATTTTTTGTCTACGTAGATAAAACGTAGTCGAAAGTTAATTTTGCGTATAGCTTGGAAAATCCATAATTGTTTGCGATAAGTTAAGTAGCAAGATATATAACATGACATAAAGGCAAACATCAAACATACACCCAAGACAGTTTTATTTCAATCCTACTGTTTACCACGCGTTGCTAAAGAATTGGAACTTGAATAAAGAGGCTGCATGTGCTATCAAACATAAGTACGTGTCTTGCGAATGTATACAGCTGTATACCAAGTTTGAATTAAAACGGATGAAAAACGGCGGAGAAAAAGTGTATAAAACCGAAATCCGGTGTTTTGTGCCCGACCAACCGGTACTGCTTGACCTGGCGCAGTGTAAAAATAACGAATTGAAAAACTTCAAGATACCGATTTATTTTATGTTCGATAGCACATGGAGCCTCTCAATAGTAAACTCCTAAATGCTGTCATATTTTATGGTAATAAAATACAACAGATTCTATTAGGATGCTTCCATCGATTCTTCTGTTTCAACATTTTCTTCGTCACCTAGTTGATCATAATGTTTCATATAGGATAGGAAAACGTTCCAAACGACCGTAACACCTTAATCAAAAACATTACAGTACATTATGTCTTAACGATTGTTTATTTACAACAGGAGTACGTTTAATAAAGTCACATTTGTGGTTTTTTATAAGCAATTACCATTGACATAGAGAACTCGATACGTAGGCGGGATAAGATAGAAATTTATGCATTGACATGGTGGCCACAACATCCAGTCTATTAGATACACTGAAAACACAAATGAAAATTAACATACAATGCAGCTGTTAGCAGCCTCAACAAGCACAAAATACTATCATCAAACTATCGTCTTATCGTCGGATATAAATCCATGTTGCTAGATGCCTTTATCAAAGTTTTCGGCCAAAAAGGTACGACCGGTCAGAGTAAGACAGCGTGCAAATGTAGCCGCCCGATGGCAGCCGCCGACAGTTATTGGCTGGATGATTGAAGCCGACGAATCTACCAGGACTTAAAGTTCGATTAACCTAACACTTTATAAGTTGACACTAAATAGCTAGCTTACAAAGGGTCAACTTATAAAGTGTCAGGTTAGTCAATCTATAAAGTGTTAGGTTAATCGAACTTTAAGTCCTAATGGCTAACAAGTATAAGGTTAGATTTGTCGGCTTCAATCGTCTAGCCGATAACTGTCAGCGGCTACAGCGGCTACGTCGGTTACAAATCGGGCGGCTACAGCGGCTACAAATCGGGCGGCTACAGCGGCTACAAATCGGGCGGCTACAGCGGCTACGGCGGCTACATTTGTACTCTGTCTTACTCTGACCGATACGACCTTTAGAACTAGAACCCGTAAAAATTAAGTTTAAAATGTTATATGCCGAATTTCGTAGTATTGTTGATAATTGTTTAGATTAGATTGGATGTTTAGATAAAATTTAAATTTCTGTGGGGGCAGATTAATGTCTAAATGGAATCCCATTTAGACATTACAGAAAATACATAGTATCCTTCACTTACTGAATTAATGGTAAAAATATATACCTGTTGGAAATTTCTTAGTAAACTCTTCCCAACATTGGCGAAAGTTCTTGCCTTCGAGGAAAGCCATTCCCATGAAAAATTGAACACTAAACATCGGACAAGCAATTAGTTGATCGACGAGAATTTTTTTGCCTATAGTTTTTTTGCTTCTCCCTGGAAGAAATTTGTCCAGGTACTTGTAGAAAATAAAATGTGGTGGGCCTTCGAAAAGACCAATAGCCGCAATTCGTCCACTTCGAGCCTTGTTAAGTGGTCCATCTTTCTCTAGTTTTTGCTCGATTGTATCACCAAGGACTAAATTAATTGTAAAAGTAATTACATCATAAGTCATAAGTTTCTTCCTAAGGTTCAAGGCTAGAAAATTATCTCTTAATATTAAATAGAAAAATTACTCGACCAACCAAAAAGTGCACTGCCGGTTAATGTATTCACCACTAAGGCATACTTCCCGTCAAAAATTCTTTTGACCTTTGAAAATATCTTCATTCCTCAACACGTAATCGTCATAATGTCACCTTAAAATCACTTTAATCAAGTCTGCCAAATTAATTAAGACTTGAAAAAATAAGAACGAGAGAATCATTCTTCCAATTTGGCGCCCTATGATTGACGCTGTAATTAGTTGGGTAGAAGGAAATCAGGACAAAATCACACAACGTGGACAAAAAATAACGCATTGAACAGTGTTCAAAGTACAAAGTATCAGTAATTTCATGGTATGTAATTTCATCTTGCTGTAAGTATGTATGCAAAACCTCCAAGCAGATCTGCTTTCTAAAAAAGTGAAAACTACGGCTTTTCACATTTTGACAAATTTTGAAGCAATTGTTAACGACAGTTGTTTTTAAATTTTATATCACATTTTGCATTTTTCGTTCATACTTTAAAATTAAAATATGCTTAGAACAAATTTTTAACTTACTTGAATTTCTGTTTAACCATTTTTGCATAAAAATGCAACGATGCGAATTATTGGCCGGTAGGGAAGATATTTTCAAGGCTCAAAAATTGCATTCTAAAGAAAACATTTTTCATTTCATAAATCTTTAAAAATTGTAGGTCATATTTAGCCTTTTAAAGTAATATTTTTTGCAGATTTTTAGGTCATAAAATCCTACTTACCATAATCAATATGTAATTTACAAATTTTCAACATACACTTAGGGAACATTCATTAATGACGTCATCAGGTGATCGGGGGGTCTGGAATTTGTCACGTGCAGACCACGTGTGCATGTTAAATGGGTATGATGATAATGATTATAGGGGAGTGGATTATTTGATGACGTCATTAATGAATGTTCCCTCATGCATAGGCTTACACATATATTTTCTTTAGTTAGTTTTCTAACCCTCGCATAAATTCTTTCACAAAGGATTATTCAAGTACATTTCACACGGGTACACACGAATTTAGCTATTTTCTAGATTTGAGTGGACTTGGTTCTCTACTCTTTCGAATACATTTCTCATACTCGAACAAGTATTTTGTAAACATTAAATAATAATTTCCTAAGCACAAAGTTTTAAAATCTGATGCTACATATTTTATGTATTGTAATTCGGTTTTGTCCAATGTCAGCAAAGTACTTATACTTACATCTAACAGCTTGAATTATTGAACACTCCCCCTTCACCCTACTAAATATTTTTATTGTGGCAAATTTTTTTAGGGTTCTGTTCGTACAAATCGACAAAAATCTATATCTTTATAAAAAAAATTACATATTAGTAAATGCAGGAAAAATCTGTTGAAGATAATATGCATAAATGAGCTTCTGTTGTGAGCACTTCTGTTCAATGTAAAAATGACAGTTAGTTCTAGCGGCATAGAGTTTACTTTAAGATTCTAGTTAAGCCACCGCTGACCATGGCTGAAGTGCAAGATTCTCCGTCAAAAAACAGCGTTCTGCAGAATGTGGTACTTACTAGAACTTGAACTTACATACATTTTGTTGAACCTAAGGCTACCAAAGAATTTTGAAGGACTCGAATGGGTCGCCATAATATTCAAACCAAACCAGGACATGAAGTACATTTATTGTACATCGGTGGAAAGTAGTGCCCGACTCTTGTTAAATGTATTTAGTATTTAATAATGATGTAAGGTAAGCGTAAAAGGACTGATTACTGGTCAATAGTGCGAATACCAAAAGTGCTAATTCATAAATTGTACAAAAGTGCCAATTTTTAATTTTCAGTAATCGTCTGTCCAGATCTTTGCACTGGGTTTCCGTGGGGGTACCATCCCTTCATTGAACAACTCAAAAATTATTTAGCTGTTCATTGAGTTCTAGAAGACGTGGCAACGAGTGGGTTTTGGTTTTGGGTTTTTCATGGTTTTTTTACCAAAAACCCAACCCATAAAAATGGAAAACCTGACTCATTGGGGTTTTGCTAAAACCAAAAACTGTCAATTTATGAATATTGTTCGTGGCAATTATATGATTTTTAGTTTAGATCTTAATTAGATCTTACACATTTATTTTCCATGTAATCCGAGTCGGTTAAGTTTATTGTCATTTGGCTCATAAAGGATCATAAATTCTGTAAGGATGGCATGGCGGACTCAAATACAGAGTTGACAAAGCTCATCCATTTATCTGGAATTAAACTTATTGAGCAACTCCAGATACAGAACACATGAACAGCTCAATAATTATGGATTTGTTCAATGAAGAGATGTTACCCCCCCCCCCCCCCACCCCCCCCCCCCCCCCCCAAAACACACTATACGAATTGGAACTTTTGGATTGGCACTGCCTACCCTGCCATTTGAGTCAGGTAAATTCCTTTGAGCTTTTATACATAAATATGAAACAAAAACAGTACACTGACAATTGTGAGTGCACATCGAAAATTCTAAGCGCAACGTTGGATCTGATGATATATCATCGAGGTCCTTAGTAAAATAATTTTACTATCCTTCCAATGATATGTATGACAAAACCATTATAGTCCAAAGTTCAAACCTTCAAAAGTATCTATGCATTAATATTATCCTGATATGTAACGTCCTTAGGGCTACAGTACATTATATAGTCATAACTATTATTAACTTATTCTTAACGATATATGTACGTGTAGCCTAGGACTAATCACGCTTTACGAAATCATCTGAACTACCATACACTCAAAACTTCAATAAACACTGTAGTAAGTGCCACCGTAAGAATCCATTATAAAACTTCGGATGCGAAGTAAGTACTCTAAAAGTTTAGCATAATATTATTACAGTGCGCTGAATGTTGTGTTAGACGAGCTATACATCACGATGAATAGATTATATATAGGGTCGGAACTGGATAAAATAAATTATAATGGAATGGGGATGAATCAGAATCTAGATCCGGCGAAATGAGCATTGGAAGCATCAGAGTCGTTTTGTCAGACAAAGCGTACTTATACAGCGGAGAATTTGTTCAGTATCTAACAATAAACGGAGAAGACCTTGATGAGATACGAGATGTGATGGGATCTGATGAAAATGTAGCGAATGGTATAGCTAATTTCTGAATTGCACTCTCCTCATACCAGATACATCACCACCAATACAAATCCCACTTGCATTACACATACTATCTTAATATCATATCCTATCCCATACCATCTACTTGTTATATGTTATATTGTGTATAGTGAAAGCAAAATATTTAGTACATTGGATATGAAATGACTGTGATGGAGACCACATTACAGCAAACTAGCACTAAAGTAAAATCTAATGCTTTTACTATTGACAAATACATTCTCATTCTGGTCCAAGTGAACTCTAACTCAAAGTGTCTATAGGAGAAAACTTAATAGCAAGTGCAAGTTTGCTGAGATGGGCTTGGAGTACAGAGCGAGATAGAGGAAGGAAAGGCAGAGAAATAAAGCTACTGTGTGGGGGTAGTAGCCATGTTATGTTTACGGAGAAACGTCTTTCTCCGATTTTCTATGCCATTCTGCTCCATATCCTGGTTATCGGTATCAGTTCAGCAGCTTTCATCTAATCGTCCCGTACCGGATCTCCGGATGTGAGGAAGCAATTCTCCTCGGCTTCCCTTCCAGTCTGCTCATCCCCCTCTCTCTCTCTCTCTCTCGTCCTGCTCGCTCGTTCTCCGTCCTCTTTTCTTTTTCATGCAATTTTGTGCAGCTTGTTTATTCTTGCTCTCACTCACTACTTTTTTCAAACCATTCAACCATGCACTCTTCTATGGTACCGTCGTCCCCTTTCGTCATTGTCATTCTCTTGCTAAAATGGTTCAGTCTCTGAATGCAAACAATTTCAGAAAGTAAAGTATCATTTTGCTGACTTCATCTAAGAATCACATTGATGGCAGTTTGGGATTAGATTAGATTAAATAGATGATTAAATAGTAAAGGGAAAGATGTACAACTGTAAACATTCATGTAATTGAATTGTTGCAACTAAATAGTTTTTCAAATTGTACAGATATACAGCAATGTGTTAGAAACACGAAAAATAGCTATTTATAATTAACATTTGAACTCTTCTCCCGACTCTCGACTTAGAAGCTACACAAGACGATTGCAATTACAGTGTCTGGTTCTTTGCTAGTTATGTTGTAATTTATGTGTTGTGCTTTATGTATGCAATGTGCATTTGGTAGATGGATCTAGTTGTAATATTACATTCATACAATATTGAGCTTTATATAGTGATATTTAATACATATTACTATTACATTCAATAATTATTCAATCATACCGGACTAAATCTGATTGTAAAGGCATTATATCCACTTCATATTGCTGTACCATTTAAATTGATAATTATTGTAGAAATTTGGAACATCCCACAATCAGAATGGAGTAACCTCGTAAGTACACTGTGTTTCATCTGATATTGGTACAGCTAAAAT
>JABASC010005316.1:0-10417 GCA_019776185.1 Plutomurus gul
TTGTGATCGTTATACGAAATCTTTCTTGGAAGTTTTTGTATCTCAGCAGGCCTTGCCTTCGTGTTTGCTCACACTTGTCGTTCTTTATTGTGTAATTACTTGGTAGAATTCATTGGGATAATAGCATGCATGTACATTTCCATTAAATAAATATCTATGTTAATTGACGAATAATCGACTGTCTCTTGAAACCTCTTGGCTTTAACACGCATAGCTCTCAATATAGCATTAATTAGGAAGAAGAAATTAAGCATTTGTTCTTGGTTTCATTTCATGAGAGTCCCTCCTTTTCCTTTCCATTTTACCCACACATATTAGAGTACATGGTAGAGGGCAAGATGAGAGTTGTGCATCTTGAATATGAGAACATATAACGGTGAAGTGGATAGATTAAATTCAATGAGTAAGTCTAGTATTTAACTAGTACATCTGTTCTTGCTGTTCTTTAATGTTCTCATCTCCCCCTTTAAGTATTATGTGTGGTTGCCGTCCGTATCTTTTCTGCCAGCAATGCATCCGTAGGACCTCTCTGTGTTCTGAGTTATTGGTAAATTGTAATAGAGAGCTGGTATGATTATATATGTGATGATGGCTGTACACTGACTCTTGATTGTGCTATAATGGCACAGTAGTATAGATTCTCTTGCCCGCTGCAGTTACATACTTGGTAGCATGTTTCAATTATTGCTGAGAGACCAAATAATAATAACTTAGGACTTCAAAAGATTCACACAGATTTTAGCACTCCTAAGCGCATATTCTTCTTGGTTCTGGCTTTTCAATTAAAGATTTCATTGTAACTGTTGTTATAGGTTACGCATATTTCCATTGTAGATTTGATACCATGCTTTTATAAATGCATGCCTATCGCTCCCGTTCTCTATTGGGTAGGTTTGAAACGTTCAAGTCATCTCAAATAATTCTCTTTATTCTCAATTGTCAAAATTGATACATGATACGAGTGAGTGTTGCCGTTCGTAAATTTGTCGATTACATATTAGCATAGTACATAACATTGCATAGTTTGTAAAAAATAATTGTGTAATAAAATTGATGCACACGAGAAAGTGGTGATACAATACATTGTACGCAGTGCCGAATAACGTAAAATTATATTCAATGTATACGTAGGTCAAAGTGCCAGTGCCCGCAATTACACGAATTCATTTTTATGCCTCCGAAAGCAAAGGTGATTGTGGTCGTGAGCATTAATGCCGTGGCTCGTATAACAGTCTTCTATAGCCCTCTCTCTACACATATTTCTTTGTATGAATATACTCATGAAATAAATCGATGCCTACAGAAATTACAGTGTCTCCTGTAATATGTGAGCTTCATTATGAGTAGCAGTAACCCGTTAAAGTCATTAAAAGAAGCTAGTTTATAGAGTGTAAGTTATTAAACGAATCCGGTTGGGAATGCCCTTCAAAAAATATTGGCAATTGCTACTCCGATACTCTTATGTAATTTTAATACGTTGTAAAAATTTAATCCGAGGCACTCACCTGACTTTACAATTAAAATCATAGACTCTCAGAGTCAGAATCAATCAGGGAAAAATGTTGTCGAGAACTTTTCTGTAAATTTTTGGAGGATGATATACCGTATGTATTTACTTGCCTAAGCCGTGGATAATATTTAGGTGGATCAATCTGCAGAACCTGTCGTGCTTTTTCCAAAGTCGAATTTCTGGTTTGAAAGAATTACTCTATCGCATCGTTACGATGAAGTAATAATTGAATGAAGAAAGCAAGCTTTGTATTTTTCGTGAGGGATATTTATGGTTGTGTGAACCTGAACCACTGTACACTGGTTGCTGTCATGTAAGCTGTTAAGTCCTATGTCAAATTCAACTATTCAGCTGCTTGGTATGGCTCTACACACACCTTATTTGATTTTGCCTAATTTAGATGCTGTAATCTCTAGACCAGATGTGACTGTCTTGGCCACAAGATATTTATTGCTAGTGTTGGTTTGTTCTAGGCATTCAGTCGATGACACTTTCTCTCATGGAAGTGTTAAAAGACAGAAAAATCACCCTTTTTATACATACGTTTTTGTGACCATTGCTAACTATACTTTAATTTATTTTGCATAATGGTCTGAATAGCAATCATTATATAGGCAATTGTCAGCGTTGCAGTAACCCTCGGCCAGTCGCCAGTGGTCAGACGTGACTCGAGCGAAAATTGCTTTTGGTTCTTTAAGTACTTTTATTGCTTTTATCTTAATAACGGACAAAGGTTGAGATTTAGCAGAAATTATTCACAACATTACAGAGAATTTCTTACAATGCTTGTTCCTCTCTAGACCACATTTTTATTTGTGCATAATGCTAAATCGGATATGGCTTCTCCGATAACACACAGTGAATATAACCCAATGATTAAGTTAGGCATGTGAAAGCGCTTCAATTTAATTGTCAAAGTCATAAAAAGTGTTGCATGATGTTATCCAAGCGCCTTTTGGCTGCACGCTGTTGTACGGTCTGTGTTTATGGAACGTACACAGCAAATTCTTTGGTTGTGTTTAACAGCCCAGTGGTACCATGAACCATGATGATACGTAGTTTGCAAACAGCCTGCATACACGTATATTAGAAAGCATATAAACAAAAGTGCATAAATTTCATAATAAAGTATGGTATGCATAAACATTTTTGCTTACTAGTCTGGCCAAACACATTCAGGGGGTCAGATCTAGAAACTGGCCATGTGCATTCATCCTATTCATAAAAAATAAAGCAGATTCCTAGTGGTCGGATTACTGGCGTCTGCTTTATCTCCATTCCTTCCACTGTAACTTTTATTAAGCAAAGGTTTGAAGTGTAAACTGTGCTACAGCAGACAGTAACCGTATTTATTTGCACATAAATAAGTGAAACACGCCGTAGTGTGTGCACCAAAGTTTTCTCAGCACTATCACGCTCCTTTGTTGCATTTGTGTAGTGCTGACTGTATTTTTATAGCAAAAGCACGAGATTCCTGAACCTGAGAACTGACAGAGAAATCGACATACCGGTAATAGTTCACTGTGTTCGTTATAAGCCAACAAATCCACTTCACATTACCAAGCAGAATTTAACACTCAAGAACATTCGAGCATACATTAGTAACAACGAATTGCAGATTATTAAAAGAGTATTTTACACTTATCAAACAGAAACAGCATGGTAATCGCGGACCGGGTATTGTGGTGCCCAACAGTTCACATTTTAAATCACGGTATACGCCCAATTTTAACTCAGATAATCTGTCTTAGCTACTTCCAATCTTCTGTATACACATTTAAAGTGCGTCAAAGAAAATAAACTATAATATTGGATACGGCCCCAAGATTGGATTGCATATGGCCCTAAGGTTGTATTGAGTTTGGCAGGCTCTCTACAGTTCATCAAATTAACTCTTCAGGAATTGTATGCATCCTGCATCCATGCCCAAAATATATGAAATCTTGTATTAATAAATGTTGTTTAAGCTCTCTGCTGATGTATGCAAATAGATTATGTTCCCATATTCGTAGTTAGTTGTGTTGTGGACTATCCCCCACAAATGCACATTTGATATGGTAGTTTTCCAGGAAATTTAATTCAATGGTATTAGCATGAGCCAAACTATTAAAATTCAACATACTCTCCTCATGGATGTTATTGGCAAAGTGTATAGTTGGCCTGGGATCCCTTTGTTCCATCGCATAAGAGTTCATTTACGTCCGTCTCTGAAATTGTCCTATTTGGATTCCGCAGTGAGTATCTTTCTTTGATCTTGTAGCTCAACGTGATTAATTTCAGGTTCTAGTGTTTTAGCATATTTTGGTACTTGTTTGAGGGATGTCTTGACCTGATGCCACAGCCACTTTTAGTTTACTACTGCACGAGTGAGACATCCATTAAAGATGATGTACTTACATACACAAGTAAGCAGAACCATGTTATAAAGATATATGCTACGAGCTATGATTCTTCATAATTCATTCCCAATCAATATTAAAAAAGTAGCTCCAAGCCTTATAATTTTGTATTCTGTGTCTTTACGTATAATTACACTATTGATTTTAATTAATGTATTTAAAGAATTCTCCCCTAACGATTTATATGCCACAGCAGCTGTCAATGAGTGAACATCAGTGGCCAGTCAACACTTTTTCATCAGCCTCTAGTCATGTCAGAGTGGTTTCTCTAGTGTTTCTGGCTGGCCAACTTAAGATATTCTATCTAGATTATTGATGGGTGATTCAATGTCAAAGTGTTGTAACCGAAAACTGACAATGAGATGGTCTCAGATAGGTTAGTATTAAAATTAACCTGAATACATAGTGGAATTTTGTAGGATGGATACACTCTTGGGGTGTATTCAGATGTACTCGTATTTAATATTCACAGTGTGATGGCAAATCCTCGTGTAAGTAATTCTGACCTCGGTTGCATTTTAATCCGTGATTTGGTTGTGAAGTAGCAATCAAAGAAAAGACACACAGACTTGCCACCATTATATTGTGTTGCCACTGCTCGTGTGATGGAGATGGGTGACTGAATCTGTCGAGTGTTCGTTGTGATTGTGTACATAAGTAGTCAGTGAAGGGACTCCTTGTCTATGCATAGTTAATGGTGAATGTATGACCCCTTTCGCTGCACGAAGAACAAATCTGTTCCGACATCGTTAACTCTGGATGTGTGCTCTTGGGTGCAGATACGGTATTATGCACGTCAGATTTAAGCTAAATATACACAGGAATCCACATGTAGTAGAAACAACTTTTGTTTCTCAATAATAAATTCTTTCACATTGTACATAATACAGTGAAGTAGAGACATGAGACGAGTCACACCGTGGTGATTATTGTGGTGACAATCCATCGCTTCCAACAAAGAACAACAGCGTTGAACTTTTGAACCAATAAAATCAATGTGAACATTAATGTGTGGTTGCGGCGTAACGCTGATACTCATGGCCAAAACGAGGAAACAGATTAGAAGAATAAGCAAGCGAGATTATTTTATCGATTATTTAATTATGGCAAAAATTAATGTTAAATAAATTACTTTGAGTAAATCAAACTATTTATATTGTAAAATTGCGTTGCATTAGTGGCCTATATTTCTACGTCAGTTGACTGTAGTTGTTGCACTCTCGATCAGGCCGGTGTCTCTACTAGCGGCGTCGCACCCTGTTGACATGTACACACATTACAGGGTGGTCCAACTATTTGGTGCGGCTGCTAATGTGCTACGTATATGCTGAACTCACAAATACGTAATGCCGTGGCTACCTTTGGAAATAGGAATCGTGTAGTGTTTTTCAATGTATGACCTCTGTAACCCCGAACTGAGGAATTTAATCGCACATATTACGATTTTCATACTCTGCTTGTACATAAATATTTTTGGGTCAAGTCCTCTGCCTTTCTGAGTCGCTATCAGGTTTATCATACCAACTAATCGAGCTATTAATAGCACTGTTTTTTCATTGCAGTCAATGTTAAATGTCCTTTTCTCATAACTTAGCAGCTGCTTCATTGTTTTCAATCTTGTGAAGGCTTATCTTTTCATGAAAATCTTTAAAAATTCTAAAGAAAACAAATGGTGAATGGTTTTGTCGATTCCGCAAACAACAGACCAAAAATTGTGGTTAAATAAAATTTGGGCTTTTAAAAGATGTTTATAATTAACCAAAAAGCTTGTTGTAGTACCGTGTGTAAAGTTAAATATATAAAGATTTAATGATAAGCATTCAAAGCAAGGAAATTTTGTTACAATCAGGCGATAGACAATTTTCTCCTTCTTTCCAGTGCTGTATTCGTGAATGGTCAACCGCATGCATAGTTTTTGCTGAAACAACAGTCTAATAAATAGAGAACAGTAATATAATGGAAAGCTACAGTCTTACAGTTTACTGAATCGTCGTGGTCATAACATACGCTAAAGATTGACCGTAATGCAGTAACCGTAAAGCATACAATTTGTCAGAAATTAGGTGGATACTGACATCACGTTGTTTGTATTATGATCAGCCTCCTACCAAAAAGGATAGTGACTACGTTGCATCATGCATCTTCCTTGAACTCTGCTTTGATTAATAATCGGTTATGTCCTGCATGCAGTATATCTCATTCTATGTGTGTTATTTTTTTAATATTGTCATGTAGTAGTGTTTATTATATCATGCATGTAAATATAGGAAATATGAATATTTGAGTTTATGTAAGCGGAGTGAGTTCGAGTCCATAGTAATACAAAGATTGATTTACATGTTGAGCTTTAAATTTTTTATCATTGGCTACTTCTTTGTGGTTGCGATATGGTTGCCCGTAAAAGTTGAGTTAACCATGGGTTGGATAGGGTTAAATTTGTGATGCTGGACTGTTCAGAAAATATTAATACGGATTACGAATCGAATTCAAATAAGAATTGTGCGAGTAAAATATTCTAATATAAGAATCAATGAACTTGTATGTACACGAGCATCCGTTCTGTTGTTTTTGTTTGCAATTACGAGAAGCTTTGAGAATTGGATGGATGCTGTGATAGGAATACGAGTGCTAAAGTACTGCTTCCTTCTGCAGATACACATCATTTATTTTATAGTGGAACACACTCAGCTTTCGCTGCGCTGTATGAAAATGAAAAGTAGTATGATGGACTCGGGCAATCTGTATTCTTTTTGCATTTTAATTCAAAATTGCATTTGGAATTCGTTGGAATTCCAGATGTTACTTTACAATCTAAATTTTAATAATTCACACGCCCAGAGTGATGTATCACCCAAGGAAGAGAAGAAGAAAAAAGTACGTATAAATAATTGAGAATTATTGTCTTATACAAATGAGAGGCAATTTTTCTATGTACCTAATAATCTCTATCCATGCAGAGTGCATGTTCATGCTGTCTTAAGCTTACAGAGTAATATTTAACACGATGATGTCAATAAGAAAAACCGTCCTGCGTATTTGCGTACAATTTGCTGAAGTTTGTAAGCCAGCTTATGTTTACACAAGACTGTTACCTGCTTCTGCCTCCAGTATAAGGCTCATCCCATTTTTTATCCAAGCAGAAATAAATATTTCACATCTTACGTGAGAACTCAATCTAATTACTGTCCTATTAGAAAACTAATTATTCTATGCTTAATGTTTTCTTTTCGCGAGCAGAAAAGCAAGGTAAATGGACTCATTGGGTCCGTAGGCCATGCATTATGTAATGAATTGTACTTAAAATTAGTAATTCGTTGCGTAAGAAAGTGAGAGAAGAAGGATAAGTAGTAAAAGTTTTTTTGTTTATTTTGTGTTTGTGCAGCCGCGAGGAGAAAAATTCAGCGGATCTGTTGGAGTCTCCAACAGGCAAGTACGGGAATGGAGGAGCAGCGAACGGGAATGGGAACAGCGGGGGGAGTGAGCATGGAAGACTTGGAACACCGGCTTTTATCAACCTACCCGAACCAAGAGTTCTGAAGGATGCAGAAATAGAAAAAATTTCCAAAGAGATTCAGTTACAAAATGACGAACAGGTTAGTTACTTTTCCTATGTACATACTAACAATAAGATTTGTCTGGCTCTGACTCGTGCACATGGTATGTATGCCTTTCCTAAAATTGTTTTACTGCCCGCATGTCAGCGAAAATATTCCAAACGAATGCGCAAAGATGAAACGGAATTTCTGCTTTTCGCAGGGGCAATTGTTACAGCAAAAATTTATGTCTTAGCTCCTCTGATCTTTCGTCATTCTTTATTGCAGCACTCTCTTATAAAAACAAAGGGAATATTGTTCTATTCTAAAGTATCCTTCAGCTTCTAGTTAACTCGTTGATATCTAACTACAACTACGACTGCAGCATCAGTGGCATCTGCTTATATTAACACAGACGAGCTGTCTAAATTTAGATATCCCTTTCCTTTCCACGTGCTCTTTCGGCGTATCTTAAAAGATACTGCAAAGTATGCATGTCTTATCTTGCCTTAATTTAAGGGTTCATCATCGTCCACACACATAATGTACCAAAACGACAGCACTCTGCATCTGTAGCAGCACTCACTCACCTCGGTATTACTGTGTGAGGGAAATTGGAATTCCCGCTTTCTCATGGCGTCATCACAGTTTTTGCAAAATATCAACTTTCAATGCTCAAAGCTAATTTTCTGACTCACTACTTAGCTTTAGTACTAACTTTGCAATTCTTATTAACGCCTTGTAGATACCTTATTTGTACACCCACACGTTCCCACGCGTAAAAAATGTTTTAGCTCTAAATGTTTTTAATGTGCATCTGACAGCGATTTGTACTAGGATTCTTCAGTTAATCCAGTGTCTCATTGTTTAGTTCGTGCACACATTCACCGCCGCTTCTGTTTCCAACTAATTTATATCTTGAAGATGTTATCTTCTACGCAAATAAATATTCTAGTTTTTCTATGCGAGCTGAAAATGTAAAGGGTTGGAAGAATTTTCAGGTTTGGCACACAGTACGAATAGTATTAGGTAAATAAATACTGACTGAAGATTCTAGAAAAATAAGATAATCCTAATTGTAAGATAAAGGGAGCTGTTGTCTTAAACCTGTACGGTGAAAAGTTTTCCGATTTTTTTAGCCACTTGTTAATACATTAATACACTTACAGTAATTAGTTCATGTAAATAATCTACGTGAATTGAACAGACGTGTAGTCTTCTGCTTCTCTAAATCAATCCTCTTTTCAATTTCTTATCATTCGTAGTATAGCTGTGGCTAAGTACTTTGGAACATGGAACTGCCAAAAGTTAAGAATTTTCCACATTGTAATTCAATTGAAAATCATACTGCAAAAAGTTAATTCACACAAAATTAGTGTTTCAAAATTTTATATTCAGGATACATTCACCATTGCAAGCCTCAATTAAGTCTGACAATAGTTTCTTTGTAAAAACTGATCTGGCATTGTTGACGAACACAATAAATATGAGGAGGAGAAAATCGCAGACACTTTGACGCAAATTCAATGCGTAATAATTTAAGGGAGACAACCGTTTTCAGTTATTCGCTTTATTTAATGCGTTTCACTGCTGAGAATGAGATAAATGAATAAGATAAGTAGTATGCAATGTGCAAACATTCGTTGAGTGTGTGAAAAATGCGGTTAAATACTTTCGATGGGAATTTCTGCAATCCGTATGGGTAATGGGGGAAACGTGAAGTTATTGCCGTTCATTCTGTTCCATTCCTCTGAAACAGATCTTAGACCAGTGATAAGATGGAAAGGTTGTAGGATGCAGAAATTGATGTAGCCAAAGTGATGCAGTTGTTCGCCGTTGAAGCAGCTACTATTACACTGCAGATACAGTAAGGTGATAGGACTTCTACCCAGTGTAGAAACAGTAGCTCCATTACGGAATTTATTAAATGGACTTCTTGGTGAAGCAGCATGAGAAATTGTATTTTTATGTGCATCAATCAAAATTCATGATTTTATTTATATGAAGTAGAAATTTACAACACGCAAGCCACCCTTATTAGAGTCACATTATATTCCCACACATAACGCAGTGATAACAAATTATGGGGCCTTGTATTCAAAGACACAGTTTTACCTCCGTACTTTCATTGACGAAATGCCGCAAAAGCACGCACTCCAAAGTCTTCAGTCGATATTCAAGCCTGTGTATTATTTACAATATTTATGCGAATGTTACCAAGGTAGTTGATTGTATTCCTTTGTTTCCCTCTGTCTCGCTCATGACTGTTGTTATCATGGCCTGTTGGCATGTAAATACATTGTTCCCACTGCTGATTGGATGTTTAATTAGCAATAACAGCGAAATTAACAACTTGTATGTTTTGGCTCACTCACTATACATAGGAGAATGCGTGACCATACCGTCATGCACAGCCAGCTTATAATTTAACGATGTTGTATCCCTGCCGAAACTGCTTAAATATTTTATTACGGGCAGAGCTGTTGGTTAGTATATATATAGTAGTACGTGGACAAATAGTGTGTACATTTATCTAATTATGTAGTCAGTAGGATTTTTAGATTTGACCTTCCATCACATGCATTAAGGAATAATAATCTGATTTTGACAATTACAGAAAATTTACAACCTTGAGAAATTTGGGGTGGTGAACGAAGGAACGTATGTACTGGTAATTCAAGTTCACTCTCGTGTGGAATATCTTAGTCTTCTGATCGAGAGCCTCTCCCGAGTGCAGAATATTGAGAATTCTCTGGTGATATTCTCGCACGATCTGTATGTGCCGCAATTAAACGAGGCTATTCGAAATATCGACTTTACAAGGGTTATGCAAATTTTTTACCCACGCTCCATACAATTGAACCCGAAAAGGTTTCCTGGACAGATGGCCGATGATTGTCCCAGAGATATTACTCCTACCAAGTAAGATTTCTGTATTTGTACTTTCTCAAAAATTCTATGAATAGTAAAATAAT
>JABASC010005317.1:0-10416 GCA_019776185.1 Plutomurus gul
TAAAATCTATATTAGCAATCTGTTTTGTTGTGAAAGACAAACAGTTGTCACTGTCTTTCGAAACATCTTTGAAAATGTTGCTAATCTTTTAATTACATTTTAAATTACCTAAGCATTTTCCCCTTAGGGAACGTACACATATTACGTACCGCTACCGTGGGAGGGTGGGGACTGGCCTTGCGTTATTGGGGTATACTTATAACAATGTGGCTCCACCCATTTTGCGTTACATGGGGGACGGTGGTTGCCTAAAAATTGACGTTTAAGCGTTACGTAATATGTGTACGTTCCCTAATCGATGGTCGCTATAAGTGTATAAGTCCTAGCATAAGGGTTTAACAATGGACTGCAGAGATCTGTGTGTGCTTATAGTACCCAGTCCCGCTTCTATAAGTGTGAAGTCCACTCTTGAACTACTACCTGCGTCACCGTTTTATTTTTAAAACTTCAGCGTGGCACGGATGTTAATAATATTTCGTTACACATTGCATGATGGCAATATGAGTTTAAATTAAAAATTTGAGGTAAAAGTAGCAAGGATTACTTGAATAATTACGATTTTCCAATCGACAGCATTTGTCATTCTATAGGACTCTCCCCTACCTGTCCTAGACTCTATTACAGAAGTGCGCCATTGTTACACGTGGAAATTATTGAGCGAGCATATCTTTACCCCACGAAAAGCTATGCCTTTAGTTTTTCGACAGTTGTTAGACAGTTCAAGAAGCATGCACTGTGAAAATTTAAAATGAAAATATTGAAAAATGACCCCTCTAGCCCCCATCGAAGTGGACATGGTAGTAAAAGACTTTTCCAGACGAGGTTACAGTGGAAATGTAATACAAACCGACCTAAAAAAAGATTGGTCATCACCTTAGTTTAGCATTAATCTATAGAATAATCAATTCTGAAGGTGATAGAAGGCAAGCCAAGGCTCAGACACTCAAAACTTCTCCCAAAAATCAGCCCATAGCGAAAAGGACAAAATCCATGAAAAGCGATTATTGTGCATGAGCTCTCATGAGAACCCCAAAAGTGTTCGGACAATGGCGAAAGAGCTCAATTCGAATCCGAAAACCATCAGGCGTGTCATTAAATGCGATTTGGGCGACATATGGAGGAAGAAAATCGAAATATATGCGTTGAAAGAGTCGCACATCAAAAATCGGAAGACCAACGCAAGAAGGCTGTATGAAACCCGCCCGGCGGGTTGGCGGGATTAATACGTCATCACTCCTGACGAAGCACTCTTAAGGGTACATGACTGCGATGGGGTCAAGTCAATTTGCTACGTGCGTCGTGGAGAAAATGTACCCATCAGTTGGGTATATCAACCCAAGTAAAGCTCTGTGCACAGATGATGGTATTTGGCGCGTTAAACCAGCGAGGGACAATCCCACTTACGGAAGTTGCTCAAAACTCCAAAAGTAATGTAGAGCGATAAATTGTGCACATTTTGGTACCATTGGTCGAAAAGTAAGTTCCAATATTGTACCCTGGAGAGGAAGCCAAAATTTTTATTCAACATGATAGAGCTTCCTCAAACACCGCCAAGAAAACCCGCCAATACGCCTAAACTGTAAACGAAAATATTGGTCCGGAGCTCATTCTGCATGCAGAAATACCTGCAGAATCACCTGGCATTGCCCACTTGGACTTTTCCAGATTTAAATTCCTTAAAAAATGGCGTTTCACAGAAAAACGAAAACTGTGAAAGGGCTTTGGAACGTTCTGAATGATGAGTGGAACAAAATCACCCTTGGGAAATGCCGTGAAGTGTTTTCTGCCTGGAAAAACGATGCAGACTTGTAGTTCAGACCATGGGCTATCACATCGAATAAAGAAATTTACAAAAAAAGATCAGGATGTAGGTAAGAATTGCTCTCAAAAATTCCTGTATAACAATGGCCCATTCTCTGTAAGGTATTTTCGATTACAATCATACCATTCGAGAACATATCTGTACTGTTATATGGTAGATTTTAACGCTTTCTTATCTTTCAAATGCCCGAGTTATAGTCTCGGAGATCCACCAATTTTTGAAACTTTTTATATAAGTAGTACAGAGTCAGTCTAAAAATTTATTTAAAATTAAAATATCCTGTCCTGAAAGGAGGAATTTAAATATTGAAATAAAATACTGATATAACATGTTAAATAGTGATACATACGTAAGTGGAAAGTGGAACTGTACTACACAGCGGCATCCTTTGTTTGTAAGGGCTCCGTATCGTAACAAATGTTAAATAAAGAGGGAAAGAAAAGTAATTGAGCTGGAATAGGAATACAAAACCATTATAAATGCAACTACCAAGTAAACTTAGTAAATTATATTGATGCTCGTATCAGCAAATAGCTCTTATTTTGATTGTATTTAGTTATATACGTATATAAATTTTTTATCCGAGAGTAAAAGTTATCAATTACAAAAAGTAGGCTTGTATTTGATATTGACGAAACATTCTACTCTGATCGGGTTCGTTTAATCAACAATTGATCAACAGTTGCTCAAACTCCTATATCGTTTAAACTTATTAAAATCGATTCGCCAGACTACATTTTCTTGGTTGGCGGAGCTCAGGGTTTAGAGTTACGCATCCAGTTGGTATACATAATGCAAAAATATATTGGTATTGATAATAAAATCTTATAAATTTATTTTCATCATATAAAAGTATGAGCCTTTTATGGCAAAAATGGAGGACGGATGTCACATTTTCTTTTTGTACTCGTTGCAAAATTCAAATACACATACTAAATGATAATAGAATAATAATAATTTGGATTTGTTAGTGTTAATGCTTATAGTTGTGTTTACATAATTATAAATATCTTTGAATGGTGCAAAATAAATGAATGTGATGAAAGAAGGATATCTGAAGAGTTGAAACACCCTATTGTATTTATTCAATGCTCTCAAGGATGGGATTTGCCAGACTGAAGACGATGTTGTCGACGAGGATGTTGCCAACCGGTCATCTAAAGCTAAATGTGTAAGAATGTAGAATCCAATCCATTATAATATTTCCCACTGGATTTTCCCAGTGAGAAATTTCCTTTTTAAACAATGATGCAAGTAAATTGTCAATTAACGAATATTGATTGATTGAAGCTTCCTATTAAATTCTTTATTTTAAACTTCTCCAAGAAGTCAATAAGTTAGAAAATTACCATACAAACATGAGATATAAGCTTTTACAGAAATCGTTTAGTGTATTATTAGTCTCGTTGCAGAAATATACATACTAAAAATGTTGCCTGCAGTAACGTTTCGAATTCTTCATTTTATGCTGACGTTTGGGTGCCGTTTACATATTCTCCCTTGGAATTGGCGTCGAAGTCAAATAAAATTGGAAACGAAAAGTCGAAAAATTATATACTTCTACATAGTAATATTTTTTGCAATTTTGAGTAGAGTTTTGGAATTGTTTTCATTATCGATAGCTTATAACGACAAAATCTTAAAAGAACAAACATCTCGCGTCGCCCGGGCCTTTCAGTTTTCTTATTGCAGCACATTCACTGTCACAGTCATCATTCAAATTAACACTCTAGTCTTTAGAGACGAAATTCGGGGATGTGTGAATCAATTTTTCTTCATGGAGAAACAATTAGGTGTGTTCTTTCAATTTTTTCCAAAAATATTGTTCTTGGTTAGATTATTTTAATGAAATCACGTTCCCTGTGCACTGTAATTCACTTCAAAAATGAGCTAATAATTGTGAGGTTGCAGGGACGCTTGAAGTGGAATCACGCTTTCACCAATTTCTTTTGAAATTTGCGTCCATTTCGATAATGGGAATTGGATTATCATCAGCTATAATGGCCTTCCCTGTGGCTTTACTACTTCCACAAGAGTTGAGGTTGGAGGACCTTTTCTTCATTAAACATTTGGGAGTTGAAAACGAGTTGTTTTATTATGCATACAAATTGTGGACTGCTGCTGTCCTCGGCATCCATTTGTACTACGCTGCTATCTACCCACTGGTCGTTTTCTTAATTGGTATTCAAGCTCTCCTCTATTTGAAGAATCTGACGTAAGCAATCTTCAATTCATTTTTAAAACGTTGGTATCGTAGGGTTCTCGGTTCGCATGAATATAAAATTGAACTCTCCCCGTAAACTATTTAAAAATATTTTTACAAACTGAATGTGAGCGTGGAAACAATATTAAATATACAGAGGTTACAGACGAGGGACTATTGTTATCAGACAATATAATATACACTGGAGGCTTTACTTGAAAAAACATTATTTGAGTAAAGCAGGGACACCCTATTTTTCAAAATATTGACGGTTTGGGGAGAGTGGGAAATTGCAGCTTTCCACAATAATATAGCACTAATCGCCAACGGTATAGAATTCAGATTTTCCAATGGTGGAAGAGTCTAAATGTATAATTAGTAAAATCAATTTTTTTTAAATTTAATTCCAGAAAAGAAATAACAGCAGCTTATCTTCAAATTAAAAGTAACCAAAAGAGGAAGTTTCTTCGCGTCACTCAAATTTATTTCCAACGGTATCGGGAAACGCGTGTCTTTCTTGTGATATTTCACAATGCATTTTGTAAATTTCTTTTTCCAGCAATAGTTTTCACAATGTGTTTGTCAATTTCTCTGCTTGTGTACACGGAACTACGAACGCCAATTTCGTTTCACCTGATTGGGGTGCACTTTATTCAGATGTTAATGATATTTGTGGGTTCATTCATTTTATGGTGTGGCATGTGGATAGGAGCAAATTTAACAAAAGAGTCAACCAACTTTATTCAAGCGGGGCTAAAACATTACACGTTACACTCGAAGGGTTACCAGCTTCAGTGCAAAGCAAATCCTCCTATTAAAATCCATCTTAGCGATCTATTTTGTTGTGAAAGACAAACAGTTGTCACTGTCTTTCGAAATATCTTTGAAAATGTTGCTAATCTTTTAATTACATTTCAAATTACCTAAGCCCTTTCCCCTTATCGATGGACGTTATAAATCCTAGCATAAGCGTTCAACATTCTTTAAGACGAGATGCTTACAAAGTTGGATTTTTACGATTGTATGCGCAAATTCCAAACAATGAATATATATGAATAATGGTATTTTTCTTTTCTGGTTGAAGTACTTACAATAACATGAGGTACTTAAGGATTAATACATTCAGCTGATACATTGAAATAATTTAAAAGGCTAAAAATACCTCCATGAGTCCCGTGCTCAGTGACTCTAAGAATGACAACATCTTTTCATTGGAAATATAGGAAAACCTGCCATAAGTATATTTGTGAATTCTACACGAAGCCAGAAACTTATTTATTAATAGTTTTTCTGGTGCATTCTTAAACTGATAACTACGTAGAGAATCGATCATTGCCTTAGAACTCTGATGAATACGAGCAAAGCACCACAGAATTGCCACCCAAACACAACAAATAGATAATGAAATGAAAATAAAACTTAATAAAAATATTATCCCTATTTTATCGCTTTGCCTAATAGACAAATATAATGCCAAATAAATGAATCGTTTTATGAAAAATTGTAACGCAGGAATGAATTTCGAATAAATACTATTTTGTAGCTGAACAATTAGCGAGGCCGCAAAGAAGACGTTGGGAATGTTCTCCGGAGTTCTTAAGCAAGGAACAGTCACGTAACTTTTTCGATTCACACTGTACAAAAAAATTAGAAAATTAAATGCTCCATCGATAATTCATTTAGTTTAAATGTACCCAAAAACAATTTCAATCTGTTACGTTATTTCCGAATAAATTCTTTGTAGCTGTAAAATTGAAGTTCCTAAATAGACAACATGGAACCACACATGCGCGTACGTAGCCAGCATCATCCAAAGGATGAAAACAGCACTGAATATTCTGATGGCATCGTATCCAAAGTCACGTGGGTCCATTTTGTACAGAAATGGGATTAAGGGCAAGTGTGGATACAGGTACACGGAAATTGCAATCATGAATGGAAACACAAATATAAAGTATACAGTGATTGCAGCCAGTGAGACTTCTGCAGACTCTGCTTTTCGTTTTTTTGATACTGCACCAAATTTTTCTGTAAAATGAAATATATTATGCTTGAAACAAATCAAATTAATATATTGAAGTAAGAAAATAGTTCTTATGAATGTAGTATACCACAATTAGTGCAAGTCCCCTAAAATATTTACTAATTACAATTTGGCACATATTACCATAAAAATAATGGAAATATCCAAGGATCCCGTTGATTTGAACTACGAAATCGTCCGAGTGCAAAATTACCATTGCATACAGTAGCAGCATTATTATAAAGGTGAATGTGCCCGATGTTGACAATATTGTATTGAGCTCATTTTCACTACGGATTCCTTCTATTGACGAGAATACGGTGTGCACAAGGAAAATGATCAAACCGAGGTTACTTAAACGCCATTTCAGCTTTGCAAGTCGGCCGTTTGCCTGTTGAATGGATTCTTCGGAATCGTTCCATTGGAAAGGTAACGATCCTAAAAGCGAACACCATTTTATAATTAGAATGAAGACTTTTGTGGCCAGGGGAAATTGTGTCTTGTACATCGTCGTAATTCTTAGTCTTATTACGAAAAGATGTTCGAGGAAAATGTTATTTACTTTATAAAATTTAAAATATGATTTTTAGCATAATCGTTAGGAGGCAGCGCTCACTACGACTGTAATTCCATTTTGTGAATACACATATACTCTAAATCTATGTATTGCTAAGTAGTCCGGGGATCGTGTGGAAGGAGAATATTGGTTATACGGTTTTCTGTATCCAGCAATATTAACCTGACTCTGATATTCCCATTTCGCACATTTTATATTTCTTCGTGAAGTTGGGGTTTTAACACTGAAAATACTAACTTTCACTCTGAACTACGTAATTCTACCGGATTCACACAATTATTCCAAAGACATTCATTATTATACCGTTCACCACAAAGACAATTAAACTAGTGGCTTGTAAATTTGTGAACGTACCGCCTTTTGCAATTCTAAGGTTCGAATTATATGTACATCTAAATAGATACCTTTCAATTTGGTAGCGCCTATTATTAAATACTTAGGAAGTTTGAATTTTTGAATTATAGCTTGTGGTGTCCTGAATTTAGCCATTATTACAAACAGTACTTACCTTCGAGGAAATTGGGTCTCCAAAATATTTAGTACTACCTAAATTTGAATGTACGGATATTTGGCTACGGTTTAAAGATATCGTTTCAATGCATTTAAAAGTGATTACTGTTTAAAAACACAAATTGCTACACGCTCAATCATTACCGCGTTGGTAGTTCCGAAACATATAAGCACCTTGCTTTTGAACGAAATTTAAATTGCTCAAATGTAAACTGTGACCTGTTTACACTTTTAGAAAACAGTTATTGCTTTTTGGGGTACACAAAGGCACAACTTTTGCATTATACGTTGTAGCCAGCGGTGCTCTAAAATTCCCATCTTATCTTCACTTATTACGGAATTATAACATCCCATAGAATTCACCATAATATTCAATTCAATCTTGATTCAAATAACCGTTGAACAGGATTTAATGACGTATCCACTTAAACATCAGTGTTCTGAAAACAAAAATTACTGTTAGTAGACTGCTCCCAGCAAATTCAAACACTGCCACTTAACCTAATAAACAAAGGGCTCTGCCTCTTGCAATGTTCAAAGAGGACTCTACTCTATAGTTACTAAAAACGTCTAAGATCAGAGAATTATGTTGTTCCGACCGTGGTTTGTTGCTCTGGCTCCGCAGTTTTGCTTATTTGGGTCTATGGCTAGTCTGGTTATGATTATGGTGTTAGCAGCGGGTAAGGAGAAATTAAAAGGGAAAGGCGCCAATCGCATTTACATGCATTCAAACAATAAGCACTACATAGAAATTTGTTAATACTGAAATTGAGGGGGAAATGGTAAGCACCGTTTACCGTACTTCTTTCATCGTTGTAGTTTTAATTTTATCGTTATGTAGGTTATTTATCTTGTAGGAGTTAAATTTCCTTCTACATGCTATAATCTTGATTGGGAACATATTTGAATTACTGTATATACCATTTTAATCCATTATATTATTACGGCTAATGATAGCTTACTTCTTCCAAAGTAAATATAGGATAGGTCGGTAACTGTGGCTAAATTTTATAGCACTATGTTATTTCAGGTACAAACGGAATAATGAGAGTGGTAGTCCCTAGAAAATGTACATTCCTATTGTAGCGTTTATTCTTGGCATTACTATCCAATGACCTCACGGATCTTTACCATTTTAATATTGACAGTGGTGAGTGTTGAACGACTAGAACTCATGGTGACTTGGGCCAACCTGCAAATTTTCAAATTCATCACAGTGTGGTGCTTTTATTTGGGAGCCACCCCATACGAATGGAACCACAAAACAGGGAAAGGCATTCTCGTTTCACAGTCAAAATGGTGTAAATTGAAGTGGAGAGCATTCGTTGCTATTATGTTTATACATTTGATTTATTTTGTGAGAAAAGCAAATGAGCTGCGACATATCGACAATGCCGGATCTTATTTGTGTATGCTCGGAGCAGGAGCGGTTCTCAATATAGCCGTGCCTTTTGCTGTCGTCACATTCAAAAGCCATTCTATGATCCAGTTTTTGAATTCCTTCATTCAGTATACTCAGACCCAAAGAGGTAACAGAATTAAAACGCATTCGTTTAAAATGTGTAAATTTAAAAATAAAACTTACAATACAATATTTTCAAAATTTGCCTATTTGAATGAGTAACACGAAATTCTTTTTACATAGAAACTTACATACCGAGGCATAAAAGATCAAAATTTCCAACCCGTTTCGAATTGATGATAATAGTCTCGTACGGAAATATGCTATTGTATCCAACATTACTGCCGTGCATTTATTTTTTGATACCTAAATTCCCCATGTTTATGTTCCATCTTCCGGAATCCAACAATGCAGCCATACATGAAATTATAGTGGGTTACAGTTACGCACTAGTCATATTATGGTTGAGTCAGGTGTTTTTTGCCCATCTATGGTTTCACTTGGTTTGTATCTCCATGTTCATCAGCAACTACTCAACCTTCCTTCGAGAAATGCGGTACACATGGTTTTTTATGATTTAATTTTAATTATTTCACCACGGCCAATTTTATGGATTGTTTAATATTTAACAGTGTTAACTTTCTCATTTCAGATACAAGGGGAAAACGTATAAAACCATTGGTTCGTATAGGAATCCAGGAAATGCAAGGAATGTGTACGCTTGCTGGAATATGTTCAATAAGCTTTTCAATGAAATCTACTACCTCGCCATCCTTCTAATGCAGCTGATTATTAAAAGACAAGTCTATTTGATGAATTATATTTTGATGAGGCACCGTAAGGATACTGGACAAATTGTAGCTTCGGGTGTGGCCGGCATGTCGGTGATGGGTACATTAGGTTGGCTGATAATTATTTGGGGGTTGGCCATGATATACCACATTTCAAACAGTACTAATAAATCGTGGAATTACTACGATTCCAAGAATGAAGGGGAGAAGCAGATCATGATAAAATTTCAGAAGAGTTTCTACACCAACAAATTTTTTATCGGAGAATTTTCCTATGCGAAGAGGAAAAAAGTCCTTGCCTTCCTCCTATCAGTGACAAAGGGCACAATGGAGCTACTTATAGCATTTTAAAACATCAAACATGTAATGTAATAGTTATTTATTTATTTATTTATTAAGTATTAAAAAAACGAACCTCTTCCCTTTGGTTTCTCTATATCCATGCTTTAATAAATGCGGTGTGCTTTGGGTTGCACTATATTGGTATTAAATTAGTATATCTTACTAGTGTTAAGTTACTTCTACTTCCGCCTCCCCCTTTTCCAGTTATTTTTCTTCTCTAGTTAATTTAATGCGAGATCGACCAATCATGTGGCCAATTTGCACTCTGACTCAAAATTGCTTTGTAAGCAATTAGATTTTGATCTGGTTACCGAGTTACCTATTTCGACTCGCAAAACCAACACAAAACTGAGGGAGATATTCGAAAAATACGTATATTAATTATCACCATGGTAACTACAAAATTGGTGCCACTATTTTCTCTGTACCTGCTTTTGGGTTGATTTTGAGAGGACAAATAAGTGTACCTTACAGGTAACTCGATTAAAATCTAATTGCCTTGATTCGCATCGTGAAATAAGCAATGCGTAACTGGTTTAAAGCGAATAAATGATTTGTAATGGTGTAAGAGGCGATTTAAGCATCGCAACGATCTCTATCATCTACATATCAGGTATATTTATTTCTCGAGCATATTGGAGCCAACATTCTGTCTGTCAACACATAATCATTTGATTTTCTTGAGGAACAAGTGAGCAGAACATGTCTATCCCAACACAATTACTGTTAATAATACCTCAATACGA
>JABASC010005318.1:0-10416 GCA_019776185.1 Plutomurus gul
TCATCATCCCCCTTCTTCAATATACATTCAATTTGACACCTCTACCGAAGAGCCCTTTAACCTTTAATAGGTTTTCAGATTATTTCATTCACGTTTTCAGTTTCTTTTTTTAAATCTTTTCATTTCTTAAAGTTTCAGTAGTTTGTTTTTACTCGTTTTTTTCAATTCGTCCTTGTCAAACGGCTGATTACTATTAGTCAAAATTATTGAAGCATCTAATTTTCCATTTAATATTATAATAGCTTTCCTATCAAAATCATTTCAGTCCTTGTCAATATAATTTTTTATGTTTAACGTCATCTGTCCAGTCCTATTTGTACTCTTCATTCGAAACTGATTAATAATCATGCCTAAAGCACAATATATGCCAATAACATTAGAACAACTAAATGATTTATATGACTGTCTTTCTGTAGAAATAATCAATCTTCATATAGACAAAATACTAATATTATGAAAGATGTCGTCTGTAAAGACCTTTTTTGTTAGATTGAATCGAAAAAGCCGCACAATGAGATCGTGCTTTTCACGTTTCTACAGGATTCCCAGAAAGTGTCATTATTCAAACACAAAGGTTGTCAAAGATGAAGAATACTCACATGCTTGGGACATTCTCCAAGAAAACTGTTATGTTATATTGCGAAGAAGTCAGCATGCATGCACTCAATGACTGCACTACGTACAGTACGTAGCAATGCAAACTAGTTTATGGAAAAATATTTGTAGGTACATACATAGATGGTGATATAATACTACCTGTGATGTATACGCGCAGGTTAGGCAGCAGGCACTGACTACTACGGAATAGTATGTCCTGGACATGCTTTATTTCTCAAAGAAATAAGCAGGACGTGCTGCTGACAGACAGGCTGAAATAGAAAAGCACAATTGTGGTGCACAGTTTATTTATCACGATTCTCAAGGGAACTTTCAAATGCCAAAAAAGTTGAACTATGAAAACAATTTTGGTGTTAATAGAGCAAAAACATTCGTCGACTCGCTGTGATTTCCCTGCATTTGACGTTCTTTTTGTATTCTTTCCTTCACCTCTAGTAAAACTGTCTGTACGTGCCATATTGGCGTACGTTTTTGTTTTGCTCTTGTCATTATCCATGCAATGGAACTATATATATGTAGTGAACTGTATGTAGAAAATGGGGTTTTAAACCTTTACGTTGCATTCGAACTTTGACTTACAGAGAGAAATAAAATTTTAGTAAACCCGACAAATGCCAGTAGTCGAAACAGAGCTAGCAGTACAGATTAGAGATAATAAACGGGCATATTATCGTGTCTCTCTATGTATTTATTTATAGCGCCTTTCTAGAAAGTTTATTCATTTTGTATTGCCGCCTTACCCGACTGAAGGTGACATTAAAAGCTAGTGCTGTCGTCACGTTCGTTCGTTCGTTGTCCGGTCCGCGTGGATAAAAGTCCTTTAAAAATTGTCATTCATGTTTTATGTGCTGTAATGAAATATGTAGTGTAATTTTGTACTGTATAAGAATATACCTACCTATGTGTGCTCGTTAAGTGGGAGAAAATTTAGTGACATGATACTAGTCAGAGAATCGCTTGTTGCTTTTTGCAGACGAATTGGTGAACGAAAAGGAAAAATACAAGAGCATTTCCGACGAGCTCGATGTTACCTTCTCCGAGCTCACTGGCTATTAATGAGCCAAACAAATCAGGACACAGTCCCAACCAGTACATCCACCACCAATTGTACTACTACTTCTCACTACAACCACACAGTCACTCCCGATTCAAAATTTATCTTCTATCTGTCTCTCACTCTCTGCAACTATAGTTCATTCTTCGTTACTACCAAGATGTTAGTAAAAACTAATTTATTTCAACAATCAAGAGTGATTTAATAGCCACATTCACAATAATTTGCAGTGATTTTCAGCTTTTTTTTAATTTTGTAGAATTTGAAATCTTGTTTCTTATAAAAAGTTTTGTTACGTCCTTTTTTTTCAATCCAATTTCCCCAACCAGTTCTGATAAAAATTTGCAGTATAGCCCATTTATTTTCCAACTGCCTTCAATTGCTATGATTTACCTAATTGTTCCAATATCATTGCAGTCGTAACGCTTTTGCTTGCAGCAACTGTTTGTGTCATTTGTTGGAAGATGAAATTGATTTTATCGTTTTGATATCGTTGGCTTCGTATCTTGAATATTTACCTCTAGGTACTCCCCTATGTGAGCCAGGCAGGAAATTTAAGCCATAACAATGAAAATAATGGAAGCACATTTGTATAGGCGTAGGCACACATTCGTCCAATTTATGGCGTCGTGTCGCATAAAGAAAAATTTGCTCAACCAATACTTACTTTGAACCGTTGTGCTATGCAGGAACCATCATAATATTTTATATTCTTCTTTTGTTGTTGTCTTTAAGACCAAATGCTCCCTTCTATTATTTCCTACGTGTTTAGATGACATATTTGATGTAGAATGAGTGCACATGACGTATTTAATTGACAGGACGGTGGCCCTGTGCTCCGCTTCTTTCTCTCCGAGAGAATTAAATACCATTGTAAAATAACGGTTACGATAAAACAAGTTCCTTTTATGTTTACTTTATTTCTTCTCATAAGTTATATACTACTTATATACAATCTGAATTCTTATTTCTATATACAGTCTTGCTGTTGTAATATCGTATGACTGACTTTGTGACAGCTCAAAAAGTACAACAAAGTAGCCCCGTGAGAGTCCGGGACATCTCCTTCCATAGGACACACGTCACAATCACTACTGTATTGCTGCACTATGTGCGAACGCATTTGATAATTCCTCTAGTAGATTTCAGCAGGGAATAAAGTTACAACTTTTGATATTGCACAAACAACGTTGCTTTTTTGGACATGGCACTTTCTTTAGTGCTTAGCCCATAGTTGTAGAGAGAAACACAAAAATAGTGATATCAGTGACAACTGGTAAAAGCCATTTGAAAAGATGAAAGTTGATCTCGTCAGGGCTTACAAGTACTTACTAAATAAATAGATAACCTTTCACGAGCACCCAGATTGTATTTCCAGTGGATTGGTTACAGTTTTAGCCATTTTTCGTTTGTGTCTTCTGGTGGTGTTTTGTGTGTACTCTAATATGAATAGGATTGTATTGTGCAGCATTAACACTCTTCTCTTCTGTCTCTCTACTAACTACTATGCTATTACATTATTATTGTCTCGTACGATCAGTAACGTGTGTGTTCTGTCGTGTGTATGCTTTCACTCACACAGACATTCGATTTTGAATTTTTAATGCTGATATGGGATTGTCTCTGAAAATTCCAGATGAGCTGGTCAACGAGAAAGAAAAATTCAAATCAATTGCGGACGAAATGGATCAAACCTTATCAGAATTGGCTGGATATTAGATGACAAGACGCTCCGTGATTTCCATCAGAAAAATTCCAAAAAAGAAATTTAAGTTAATATTTCTCTCGTTCCAATTGTTATAATGTAGGCTCTTGTATTTGCGTAGAGTTGCAACATTTTTTGTTCATTTCATTCACATTTCTCTCTACGTTTTCGGCATGCAAGCAACAGATATTGAAGTAAATTTACAGAGACAGTTGAACATAACATACTACTAAAGCATTGGTAACTATCATGGTGATGATGATTAATCAATCAATAATAATAATAATAAATGTCAGAGCAGTTAAGATCTTTTACCTCGTGCAACTCTATCTGTTTTTGCGTCTGTAAAAGAAACGACGAAATGATGTCTCCTATTTACTTTCTTCTCTATTATATATCTGCCATTTTCAGCAAAAACCAGTTCTCTATTTAGTCTCACGTATACATACACCCATATATACTTACATCGATGTATCAAACTAAACTCTTCCCGGTCTTGGAAAGACGCTAACGTAACAAACAATATATACACACAGTATCGTGTCATCAACAAAAGAATGAACGATTGAAGGAGGCCGCGCCATTTACAAAAAGCAAACTACAAGCGAACTAAAACAAAAAAAATCCTATCGGGAGTGAAAAAATTATTTAGGAGATTGCAATCCGGAACAAATCATATTAAACTATTCTAAAAGTAAAAAATAAATATCAGGCTCTTTGGATAATAACAGTAACATTAAACATAATTATTATTGTAATAATAACACACACACACATGCTATACTGGCTAGAGAAAAAATAACCTGTCTACTACTACATCATATTGATTGCTACTTGCTGTGCTATGGGCTATAAGTAAGATAATAATATTAATAATATAAACTATTGTATTGTACTACATATACTACTATTATGATTGCATATATGTTGTATGGTGTAATTTCTGTATAAAATCAATTGCTGGATTAATCATGATAATTACATCATTTAACTTAATTTCAATACTTCTCTCTCTCTCTCTATCTATCTACCTCTTCAACATGATCAGTTTTATGATTGGTTACGAACGATTTTCTTTTGTTTTCGTTGTGTTAAGGAGTTGTTGACAGGAGTAGTTGGCTTTTGTTCATGATACTATGATGAGAAATCCAAGACCATACAAAAAGTAGCTACAGATACACATAGTTAATTATTAATTGATGCATATTCATTGGGAGATGCATGAAATAGTCTACATACTAAAATAACACACAAAGACACTATAATCCTAAAGTTTAATATCTACAACAATTTGTTGATAACAATATTACATAACAACTGATGATTTTAAGCAAGTACAGCACAAAAACACAAGTATGACAACCTACAAGTATAGAAAATTATTATACAAGTAAATAGTGGAATTAATGATGATTCAGTAGTAGGAAAGCTGTAACTTTCGGGGTGAGGTTACGCACACAAATAATTAAAACCACTTACTTACTATATACATATATACCATAGCAGATTGATTGAATTGCAATGATGATGACGTTTGCTGTTGTGAGACATACTCAATGAGTCACTTCTTTTAGTTTTTAAGAACATCGTTACTAGATAAACCAACAATACTATTACTATTGTTCATCCTGTTGCGGGAAAAAGATTAATTGCTCGAGTATTTTAATTATATTATTACCTAAAATAATAATGTAATTGTTATTAATCTCTCTGTGTAAATATTACATACATATTGCGTACTGCCCAATTACAGATAATAGGGTATAATATAATACGAATAACAATATTAATAATATTATTATTACAACTGTACTAACTAACTGATCAATTATTGATGCTGCCCTATTTACTACTAATTACCATTAATACTTATAACGATAAACAAATTAATGTACACGTACCTTATTTACATATTTATTTCCTTGTGCCTTGAGTAGCATATTAAATGTAGTTACCTAGTTCATAGAATGATTAATTTTAAAAATCTACTAAGACGCTCGCTCACTTTCTCTCTCTCTCTTTATTGTTATACTATTAGCATTTCTATATTCTTTCTCTTACAAACACGTAATCACAATAATGAATCATGATGATGATAAAGCTTTGATTTGATTTGTCGTTTCCATCTTATTATACACTATACAATAACAATAATAATTATTTGCTGTTCTAATTAGATTATTGTATCAACAGAAATAAATATACTGCGCTATGCTAGGTATATGTAAATAATATACAAGTGAATTGAGTCTTACAGAAGATATAGTGGTGCAGGCCATGCAATCTATAATCCAAGCTAAACAGGCGAATTTGGTGATTTCTGAGAGGAAATTCGTAATTTTTTGTTTGTTTAATTGGCGACAAAGGAAAAGCTATTTAAAAATGCTGACGCTCGCTTATGATAATATGTACGGAACTTTAGAGAAGAACTTGTGTTGTAATTTTGTCATAGGCTGAGATGCATTCATACTCACATAACCTTTTACTAATACATTCAGTGTATTCTCATAAAGCGGTTGGGTGATCTATGAATGCGCTACAGCGTGCATTTTATTTCTTTTTTTATCAATCACTGACTCCACTAGGGTTACTATATTGACTACTTCCCCCGAGTAACAAAACATAACAACATGGTACAATATTATATATATACTACTTGTATATGCAGAGATCAAAAATCTGTTTGTATAAGCATGAATGAACAACAACATCGATATAACTGAATGCACTTATACTATCCAACTTTTTAAAAAATCACTGACATACAAAAAATGCTGAGGATTGTGTGCAGAGAGTGATTTAAGATTAATAAGTAATAAATTATTATAATATTGTTTACAATCTAGAAATAATTACTTATTGATGAACAACTGTCAATAAAGTGGTGTCATGATGATTGATATGATAAAAAAACAAAACCATTTTGACTTACTTTCCTTTAATGGCCATTTTAAATTCAATACTAATAATGTTGACGAAAATACAACGCATAAAGGTGTTCTCATGGTTCAATTGAGGAGCAATTCATTAGTGTAGATGTGCTAAATTCTAGTGTATAATGCTTTTTTATTATTAAAGTCATACTAAGAAGCATGCATTCATATTCTTCCGCCATAGATGTGTAGTGAAAGCTACAAACTGTAAGTTATGTACTACGATGATAGACCTAACTGCCTTAAATTAATGGACTTGAACCTTGTATGGTTGCAATCAAGTTGCAATATGTATACAATAGGAAATGCAACTTACATTGCATATTGTAGCCACTGATGCTGTAAAGAGAAAGGAATAGAGAAAGTACTTCTCCAGTTACACACGGAGAAAGGATAGTTTTGTCTTCAAGCGCTTTCCCCACACTCATAGATTCTTATAAAAGGGAAATTTTGTCATTTACTAAAATCGTCAGGAAAACATTATACATATTAGTAGCCTTCAGTCAGAAGTTGAATATCTACTTACTACTATTGCGTAGAGAACCACTAAAGAAAATATGCATACTTGTATAATATTATTTGTAAGGTGGGGTAGACTTTAAGGTTGGGTGGATTGACGGAAAGTTATTATTATCGAGCAAAAGAAGATAGTACTACATAGTACGTAGGTAATCATCTTGACTCCTTATACATGTATGTATGTATGTTACGAAGCATAGTGGGTACGAGTTGCGAGCAAATCAATAGGGTATATACCAATTACTATAGTGAATGGGCATGTAAAAATGTTGGAATGAAATGATATGAACATTTTTGATAAATTTTAATTGTTTCGCCCTGCAGTAAAATAAATAATGCTTATTTGTGTGTTGTAACTAATATTAATGACAAATTCTTAATCCAGCATTGCATAAACACACAACTACTTACTTAGTAGTAAAACATTGTAGTGTACTTGATTTAATCCCCGTGAATATCAAAAAAAGGTAAAATTGGTAACACACTACAGATACATTCTGGTAATAGAGCAATAAAGCATTGAGCATCTTTCCATTCATCTTAGTATCTGCAAATGGCAATCTCGTATAGCCTGTGGAATGACATTGACACGACCTACATCCAATGACAGCTCACATATCAAATTTTAATCTGTTCAAGACTTCCTGTGGTGGAAGAAAAATTGAAATAATGTCCTTTGGGATTTCCTCGGAATATAATAGGATTGAGTGACCAAAAAGATTTACTGGACTCTGGCCCGTCCTCTGGGACTCTGAGTGTTCATTCTGCGTGACGAGATTTAATAAGATTTTGCTTTCACCTATACACTGACACAGTACATAATACTAGGTGAAAGCATATAAGTATATATCCACCCCTAATACTCAAAACTAGTACACACAGACACACAACCCTTCTAAAAGAGAAAATCCATCTTGCGTGGCTGTGTACCATTCAGTGGACCTACATTACATTGACAATTCAAGCGTGTCTGCCTCCTGATGTCCATTACGGCGACCAGAACCTGGAATGAGTGATCGCACAGGTGAGAGCTTACATTAGAAGTGTTAAAAATGCATTAGCTGTAGTATTGTATGATGTGAAGGATAAATTTCATCAATGCTAACGAGGTAAGCAGAGAAAAGGAAAAAAGAACACTGCGGAAATCGCCTCCTCCATTGACATTGTAGTACTACCATAGTAGAACTTACATTATTGCGAGCCATTACTCTGTCCGTCTTTGAGTTTACCTCTACCGTATATTATTATTGCCATGTAAGCATCACCACACAGTATAATATAATATATACATAATAGGACTGCATTAGGAAGCACATTATGCTGTCTCTCTCTCACACACAATCTCGCCTCTGCCCTAATGTAAAGAGCAAGGACTACCAAAGATATGGGTGGGTAGTACAGTATACATACATACGTACAAGTACAATTTCGTAGAAAGTGGCAGCACACCATAATATTATTATCACTTTGTCGAAAAGAGAGAGAGAGAGAGAGAGAGAATTGCATCGGAAGAGAGAACACTACTGCAGTTCACTTAACGTATATGCACATAATAGAGAAGGGAGGAGAAAGGGACTGAGCAGACGGACATTTACTTTCTACGCTCTGCTGTGGTTCGGCCACAAAATTAATTATCGTCAGCCCCATGAGTCTTTCATTGCTCATGAAGACATATCGACGAAATAATTGGTAAAATAATTGACAAACCTCCTGCCAGTCGACGTACCACTTACCACGACGTTCTTTTTCCTCGTCCCAATATTTACACAATCACTACCACAACATACAATATAGCGGAAAGAAATGGAGCTGAAGAAAGAATTGAATAGTAGACGTACTTAAGTACATACATGCATTCATTCCGTTCAATTCATGGTATTTAATATATGAGCAGTGCTGTACAAGCCATTTCCCTTATTCCTCTATCTGTATTGTATTACTTTGTATTGTGGCTGACAAACAAACAACAGGCTTCTCGTTAGTTTTTTATTCCATGTGAAGCCAAACCGCAGCTCTCTCTCATAATATAATGCCTGTTTCACTTGTGGTGTTTCTTTGGTGAGGCAGATCCGTGCGGAAATTTATGCGATCCAGCTCCAAGGTTCAATCTCAGGCCCCACCACGTATAACTATGTTCTTTCGGTAAGAACAACTTTAATGTAAGTAGTAGGGCTGGTGCGATCCAACCCAACCAAGCAAATAATGGCACACGACAATATAATGGTATCTGGTATTACGATTGCTGTGGAAGAAAATGACGAGATCTGGTACAATCTTTTGCGACGAATTATTCGGACATGTTGGTACTTTCTCTATGGCTTCCATTCTATTCCTGTATTCAGTTCACATACAATAATATAACCTTATTCATTCTCCCCAGCATACATTTTTTACATCGCGTCTGACCAGCAGGAAAATGGAAAGCGTCTCGGTCTGCTAAGGCTTTAGAAACGAACACTTAACATAATGCAGTCCATTGTCCTTGGTGAGCTAACCGTTGGGAATTCATTCCATGCAAACTTTGCAAGGAGTCAGAGTCTACGGGTAACTGCAGTTGTAACCTTTGGAAGTCCGGTCTCTAATTCACGCAGGAACGCAGGAAAAACTTTTAAATTGTTAGTGAAATAAAGGTGAGGTTAGGATAACGTTCTTTCTAAGGTGCGAATGAATGACTAGACAATGATTGATCGATGGAATAGCGTGCTCCAGTTCTGCTGTATTCAAGTTAGTTTTGTGCTCGGAATGAGCATTCAACAACTATGGTTTGTTGTACGATAATGGAATTATTCCCGACGAGCAGCTTAGGAAGATGCGCTGATGAGATTTCGAATAGACTGTCTACCTTCACGTAAGGAAATGTCTCTGATATTGGCGTAGGCGTTTTTCTATGGCATTGTGTAGTACAGAAGGAGATGGCCGCGAATTGCCTAAGGTTTTGTGGCACAACATATGCTTTACTAAAGAAATCAACTTTTCTCCGCAATGCTTTCTCTCATGACTGAAAGCACAAAACTGTATACAAATGCTATTCTTTATTCTTGTACAACAAAAGCATTTCACTGGATCTACCTTTCACAAGAAAATAATGTATGTATAATAATAATGTGACGAGTACAAAACATCATACGTTATGTATAGTTTAAAATTTCTCACAATTATTCTGAAAAATATTTAATAGAATCTACTTTGGTTTCAAACTTTCCCGCTGTATAACACCACGAGAATTCAGAAAAATTGAAGTTTTGTGTGATGTAATTTGCAAACAAAAATCAGCTCTGCTTTAATAACCTGGTCTGCTTTCGACGAATTGCGTCATCAGCGACAGAATAAGTGGACACATTACTGATTCGTATCAAGCAAGGTTTCCTATATTACACTTTTCACCTATTGTATGTAATACCCAGTGTTGTTAATAGTTACTTCTCCTCTTATCGGGTAGTGCAACAGAAGCATGATTTTGAAATAGTCATCGGGTAGGCATTCAATTAGACTTTAGGAATTTGCTTAGCAAATACTTTTGCGTAACTTTAACATGGTTGCTATTGGGTTGTCATGCAACTTTAGGCAACAATTTTCGCTAAGCAATC
>JABASC010005319.1:0-10416 GCA_019776185.1 Plutomurus gul
AAGAATTACACACTAAAATCACCGCTCCCTGACTATTTCTAAATTGTTGTGCTCTAGTTTCCATTTTCTTACATTGTTTTTCCAGTGCCCGCGTCTTTACGTCGTGACACATCGCACTATGATTGAATATACTCAATAAATTTAATGGTTATACGTAATAATCTTAATGCAAGTAGTTGGTTGGTCTGGTGGTGTTCACACATCTACTGCGACAGTAGATGTGTGACCTAGCTTAGACATTATAACACACACTTAATGGAACTGGAATTTATTTAAAGAGGGGAGAAAATTTTAAAATTCCAGATAAATTCGAAGCTGAAGGTGTTGGCGAATCGTGGAGACACATGTGCAAAAAATACGGATCCATTCAATTAGATCACATTCAACGTTGATTCCAAAAATTGAAGCATGTTTGTTAATGACTTATACATTTTACACTGTTTCTAATATTTTAACCATCAATGTATTTAGTAATTCCCCATCGATGAACTTTCTCTTCTCATAGCATTTATTAAAATGAAGCATCACTTGCTGCAGTCAAAGAACATTTTGTATGCACGCCATGCTTGCCACTTGCAGTGAGACTACTTGACTTTGTATTATTAGCAAGTTATATCGATGAGAAATGTTCACCAAATTTTGCAAAGTTGCACATAATATGTGTGAATGGAAAGAGAATGAAAATGATAAGAATAAATATTATTAGAATACCATACAACTAAATAGTAAGAAATTTGAAATCAGTCACTCTGATTTTCCGCCCTACCTACACACATTTTATTTACCTTGCACAAGTAAGATGGGACCGATGAAACTGATGCCTGTTCACTGAACTTACAATATTATACAATCTCAAAAACAAACTTAAGGGATGAAACAGAAAATTGTAGTCTGGCACGACACAAACAGTATCCAAAAAACACGAGGTACAATAAAAGAATACCAGAATGTGAAAGCGTACAGATTGTAGCAGGGTGTCAGTGTCAAGATTACGTGTTCTTTCCATACAGAGCAGTAGCACATGATCTTTAATACTCGCAATATGTAATGACACACATGTCTCATTGTTATATGCACAAAGTGCTTACTTTTAGTAAAAAGGACACGGGATAAATTCTATGAATGAAAAAGAAGTACAAATAAGAAATGAGCTGGACGCATTTTCTTGTACATAAATAGGTTGTTGAGAGCAGCAGCGAAGAAAGGCAAAGGGTCTTGTTCTCTTGCCCACTCTGTGTAGAAAAACAGATTTCTTTATAGTACTCTTACGATATCCTATATTATAATAACCATGTGTATTTACTAGTGGTGTACATTACTCTGTGTAAACAAATAATTCTGTATACATTTCAATTTTTTTCTGCTTCTAGAGGAGGAAGACTCTTTCAACAGGCTTATCCTCCCGTCTCGGCTATTGTGCTTCACGTAATAAGTGCGTGTGTGCCAGTAGGCTAGTTAAGATGTTTTCGTTGTGCTCTCTGAAAAGGAAACTTATGTTGTACCGTAGGCTGGGTCAAAAGTAAGTACAAATAGTTATGGGTTTGTTGAATGCATTCAACTCACCACCACCGTCACCACCACCACTCTTACATTCACATTGAACACAGAAGAAGAGTAGACGAGACCAGAGACCCGGCAGACCACTCAAATCTTTTATGACAAAACAAAACAACTCGACCCAATAAACCAAAGAACGGAGACAACACGGACAGCTACAAACCAAAGGCCAAAAAAGGAACATTGCTTCTTATATATTACTTTTATAGAAAGGTCGCATCTTTATCAATATAACTTACGGTACAGGATTTTGTGCTGAAATTTTCTAAACGTGTTGAAGATAGAGGATTTAGGAGAGAGGTTGGGCCAACTATGTCATTGTCATGTTGTCGTGTCATGGTTTGTCAGCTGGCAACAGACACAGCCAACTGCACACACACTTTCTCTGTGTTATATAGAATACGTTTACAAGTGTAGCTTACTACTTAAAAATGTGTGCAACCATCAGCCGAACTTGAGATTGAGTAAATAAGTTCTTTCTGAACGAAGCTCATTATTTATTTCCTTTTAAGACACCTACAAACCATCATGCATATGGCCAATTACCTATTTTTTTTAATCCTTAAAAAGAACAGTAAAGAATTCGATACAGATACGCTAGGGCCACACCAGTCTACACACACAGATGCTCCTATTTATTTTTGTAAACAGGGAGACTTACTATCTTGTGGTCAGGAAACAGGAAATGGGGTTTTCCCCCATTCCCCCATTATGCTTACAATTTAAAATATTCTATATTTCGATTTTTAAGATGCTATTTATTAAAAATTTAATTATTTTTTCGTACTACTGACAATGAGTGGTTTGACATGCACAAATTATTAGTATTATGTATAACCTATGGTTATAGCCCTTTTAAAAATTTGAATGCATATAAATTTATTAGAGAATGAATTTACGTGGGATAACTACATTCTACCTACTGTTTAAAATAAGTAAATACTCTCTGAAGAAAAAATTCCATTTAATCGACATGAAAGCTAGTCACAATACTATACCGGCACAATTCTATGAGTTAGGTGGCAGATATAACGTTTTAGTATAATAATGTCACTATTGCAAGTATAACCCGAAAAAGCCCGATTCAATGCTATCCATTGCATTTTTTGTGCATTCTCCATGAAGTAAGTAGTTCACTCCTTACGTCTGGCCCGAACCTGGCCTTCTGTGTGCCGTCTTTGTATGGATTTGGCCCGATTTCATTGTTGCTCTCTTCAAAAAGACTCGCTTTTTACATTTCCACTTTATTCTTTCTTCAGTGAGTAAATGGAGTAAAAAAAGGCTGTTGCAATGCAGCTGTTGCTATTCTGCGAGATAGAGGGAATGCGGTCATAGCATTTCCACAATTCTACCATTCTATGCAATACACGTCTCATATAACTACAGACTTTCATCTGTTTAATTTAATTTCCAATGGTCTACCACTTTTTAAATCTCCGTTGTCCACTTATTAAAATCTCAATTTTAAATGCTTTGATTACTATTCATTTGTATAGGTAAATACACGAAATGTATTTTATTCACCTGCATGCTATTATTAGTTGACTTTACCTCGACTTTCCAAATAAAAGTGTGATGACAATAAAGTTATAAACTAAATATACATAATAATAATAGAGAAAAGGTGACCACAGTAAATTGTTTTTGTGGTCGACTCTGGTTTGCTACCCATGTAATCCCTTCGTCAACACTATAAGCAAAGCAGACTACCAGGTATTACTACGACGGGCCGAGCGATAATTCAATATGATGATCATAAAACTTGTAATAAATATAACACCGTCTGTGGACACAGAAATAAATAAAGCGACTTAACAGGAATCCTCTCTCTGATAATAATAATATTATTATCAGCAAAGAAGCGAGAATTTTATGGCTTTATTTTGAAAAATTGTGCACCTACAAGAAGAAGTTGGTGAGGATGACGAAAGGAAAGTTTGCAATTGAAGGCAGCAAAGGAACGAGGGACCATAAACCACGAGCTGCAACAAGGGAGACACGCTTCCTTCATCTTCCCCTTCAAATAAATTGATTGTAAATCTACTGTGCAAGCAATGGTGTTGGTTATCGTGCATTTATTGGTGACCTAAGAGCTGATGACCCGATGTGGCCGTTTGGCCTACGGACACACCGGAACGAAACGGTGCGTGTGCCCATTATGCAGCATTTACTATGTTCTTGTTGGGTAAAGGTATTATGATAACCGAGGGTGGGGAATAACGTTGTAAATGCTATTGTTTGTTGTCCACTGGCCATCGTTGGCTCTATGGCTGACCTGCAGTGCATGTGGTCAAGGGCTAATTGTGAACCAGAGACAATCAATCGCACAGTAAATCCAAACAACAAGGAGTAAACCACATTCCACGTGCTAGGAGAGTAAATTTACTACACCGTGACCTTCAATTAAGTTTAACGTAATTTTTAGCAGATTTTATTATTTTTACGACTCGCTCTATTCATCTCTTTGACTCTGATCCCCTCTTCTTCTGGGCAAATGAGGTCAGCATCGTATACTTTGCGTGAGTCTGCCTTTTTATCTTTGTGCATTTGGATTTTGTTGAGAAAATTTTGGGTGATCGTAAAATGGTTTGTGGTGGGTGGGAGGGGCGGGGTGGGTATATCACTCACTCTATAATATATATCGTGTGCAGTAGGAAAACAATAGAAATAAAGATGAAATATTGATACAGTTAAAAAATTGGAGACCGTGGTTTGGCAAAACAAGCGTTTTGAGGTAGCTCGCCGTGGATATTTTGAGGTGAGCAACTAATTGAGACGTTCGTAACTCTCTCTCTCTCAGAGGAAAAAAATAACTAGTAGCTCAATACTCGAAAGAAATTATATAACGATATAATGGTTACCTTTTACACATACACATGGAGAGTGGTAAGGTTTATTTAGGCGGTGGTGAGTGTCGTGTCGAGTGGTAATACATTAAATAGTATTGGCACACTGAGTGGAGAAGCGAACCGATGTAGCTTTTGAGATGTGTGTGTGTGTTACGTAATGTTTTATGTTGTTGAGAGAGAGAGAGAGAAGTGTAGGAAGCCAGAAGGGTGGGTTTGAGGGAAACCATTCGGGTCGGCATCGAGGTTTTCTCTAATATGCCTGCTATTTACACTCGAGACGCATTTTCAGAGCGTCCTCCTCCCTCAAACGTCAAGTCAACTCAAGTGAAATGATGGTGGATCACGCGATAGCCAGAAAGTCCAACTACTACTTACTAATGTACTCTCTCTGTGTGTGTAAATACGTATAGCTAGCAGTGCGTCCAATCAAAACTCTTTTGTCCACTGGTACGTGTATGCATATTATGAGCTTGTGTAGTGCAAATGTACTCACTTAAACAGAGTTCACAAATAAAAATACTTTACTTTTGTACGGAATGTCTTGAAGGCATGTTGTTGCTCATGTGTTACATAATGGACCACTCTGCTCTTGTAGTCGCACTACTACATGGGAATTACTTCCGTCCGCTAGGCTATTCCAAGCCATCATGACTTATGATCCTCGACACCATTTCCTCCTACGCTTTTACACCCAAAGAGTACGTAACCTCGATAGCTCACTCTGAAATCTTGAACAATTTGCTCTTGCAGAGTCTGTCACTGTTTGTTCTGTGTGCGAAAGAATATTTCTGTACAGAAAAGTCCTGTACGTTGTCCACCACACCTAAATTTATACATGCAATTTATGTCGTACTAATTTTAATGTGTATTTTGTGACTCGACAAAAGCAAATAAAATAATTACAATTGTTTTTTACACGTGACTATGTTGTGTACTTTTAGAATTTAGAAAAAAGTGAAAATTTCATGTTCTCTAAGTTTATTTTTAATGGAATTTATTATTCAGAGGCTACTTTCTCATATGTATATAAATATTTCTTAAAATGCGTCTGCTCGACTCTCTGTAGAATCTTACATTTAGTGGAAAGAATAAGAGCCGAGGCTAACTAACAGGTTACTGTTGTCTATCTAACCAGATTGTGTATTGTATTATACTCACATCAGTGGTGTGGTGGTAATAATCGTGCAATGTGGAGATAGGTGAACTGGTGGTAGGAAAACTGACATGGCAATTACAATTATCCGCAACATTAATATTGGGAACATCCTCTCTATGATGTGAAGCTTAAAAAATACCTGAGATATTAGTCTTGTACGCAAAGAATAATATATTACTTTTTGCTACAGAAGTAGGAAACGTGCATTTCTATATGTGATCTAATTGTTGTAGTAGACTAGCAAAATTTACAGTGGAGTAATTATATCAAGTACTGACATTCCCTTATATATGGTTTTTAGGGGGTGGAAATAAGATTATTGCTTTATGTAGCTTAAAAATATATAATGCGAGATAATATTCTGTGGGTCTTTATTGAAAGGAAAGATAGACGGGACTTTATGTATGAACACATAATATTAAGAATTATAAAGTTTCATTGCTTTACCGAGGCTCATTCGCTCATTCTACGACTTTTTAATAACCGATAATCTCTTTTATGGAATAAATAGGAAAAAATATGAATCATGCGAGAATAGTGTATACATATGCTTAAATATTACATAGAAAGAAGAGGGGAAATGAGTTGTTGGTTGTGAGACAGGTTGTTGGGACACAACAAAAGACGGTAGAGAAATGAAGACATTCACTTATGACGATGATGATGTTGTTCGTACGGTTGGGTAGTGCACACGAGAGACGAGAGAGCGAGGTGAACAATGGAGAGTTATTAGTATTGTTTAGATTTCGTGTCTAGATACGGCAGCTTAATGATAGAGTAGTTGTGCACAGATGAGTACTTACCACAATTTCGTGATGATTGCTATGGGTGGATCAGAACAACTTCCTCTTCTCTCGACTCTTCTTTTCGTTCTTCCTTATGTCCACGTCTTCTCTCTGTATTTTCAATGGTGGCTGCCTTTTTTTAGACTTCTTGGCAGTTCATAAACTTTTATTAGAAAACACAAAACGAAACCATAAGTTTTTTCTCTCTGTTCTCGAACGGAGAGTGAGGGAAAAAACGTAAATCCTGCTGATCCGATCACAAACTATTACTTTCTCAAAGAAATACATATATTTATACATAAAGGGTGGCTTAGGATACAGTCTACAGACTATCTCAAATACTGCACATACTAATATTACACATATGTAGTTTTTCGTGTAGTATGTAAATCGTCAATTCATGAGTGAATGGGAATTTCTGGGAAGAAGCGAGAAGAGAGAAAGAGCGTATCTGGTGTGAGGGTTGGTGGCACTTCATGTCTCATCTCTCTATAAAATGGAAAGTTGCATAATGTACATATTATGTTATAGAAAGAGAGAGAGTGTGTGTGTGTGCAGGCGAACATCTATTTGTTCAAGAGAACAAGTTGGAAAGAGTTAAATGCGATTTTTCCACTAAAAAAAGAATGAAAGAGACGAGAAAGGGACAGCAGTAGCAGCAGGGCACATTTGTGTAAGTACATTTATAGTGGGTAGTATTGGTATGGGCGATGAAGAAATATTGTATTCAAGTGTAAAAGCTTTCTTCCATATTTCACTTTGATTTCCGTTGTTATCCCCACAAGAGACATCAAATCCTTTACTCTTTACGAGACTTGACTTATTTTATTTCACTTGATATCTCCATCTCCAGCTAAACACCACACTAGTACATAGATTCACTTCACTCTATCTATATCCTTCCCTCTTCTATTCTATTCTACTCCAATTCATCCAATCTCATATCCCTTATATACTACTAACGCTCCGTCTATATGGTGCCTTTTTATTAAGTACAACAATAAGTACAAGTAGGGGAAGTTAGCATGACAAAATTAATAAATTAACTTCATATACTACATTTAAAGTTCCGTAACATGTACACGAAGATTTAATCTGTTTGTTAATATATTTTAAATATGTAGTGTTTTAGAGTATTCTGAACGGCGGTCTCATTCAGATCAGAAGCACTTTTACATTGTAGAAGAAACAGCAACCATAAAATATCAAACTCGCTAAATAATGCTGAAAATTCGAATTTTTAAAATTTCCAGTAACTGTAAGACCTTTAAACATAACGTTTTCCCTTTAAGGACAGAGTTTTCGATTCTGAAACGTATCAAACTCGCTAAATAATGCTGAAAATTCGAATTTTTAAAATTTCCAGTAACTGTAAGACCTTTAAACATAACGTTTTCCCTTTAAGGACAGACTTTTCGATCCTGAAACGTTCCTTCAACTCATATCTGAAGAATATATAGTTTTTATCGTCGGTATTCGTTATTCGAAGGAATTGATAGGTTGGTTGCACAGAAAATTCTTCGTCTACCTCCTACCTCCTATTTCTTACTACGGCTGCTATATAACATTGTAGAGTGTTTTAGGTAGGAACAATTGAAAGGTGATAGTGCAGTAGGTAGGTAGTTGTGTATGGGTAGGTAGGTATTAGTCGGAGGAAAAGCTTTTGGGCAATTTTCCATGTGAGTAGACGACTCAGTGGAGTGAAGTGAGATACCACAAGTTCGCCAGTAAAAGTAACCAAAAAGTAACCGATTGTTTGGATTGTTCACTTAAACTCACTGATCTCGATGATCTCATATTGCATCTTGCATGGCTTCTTCTTCTCTTTGTCTCCCACATTTGTTCGACTCTGTTCTTTTCTTGTGACTTGTTCCTCCATTCACTCAAGTTCACATCAAAACAGAATGGAAGAAGATACAGAGAAGAAGAAGAAGGACCGTCGACTTCAGATTCCTCTCTTTTTATACATAAATCCCTGTTTTATCCGCTTGGATTCTTTGCGAATCTTTTCTCTCGTGTCTTTATCTAGCCTTCTCTCTGTCTCACTTCAAACCGATCCCCTCTAACTCCACTTACAAATACTACTACTGAAAGCGCCTTACTGTGTCTGAAAACCTCTGCAGAAGCTCTCGCTCACGTGTACTAAATACTAGTTCCAAAATAAATGCAAGAATTCTAGCATTTAATACATGCCACATATTTATTATGCCAGTGATATCATGGGAGACGGAATTTTGTGTAATTCAATGATGTACCTACATGATTTAAAAAGCAGACTCAGACAGATTGTACTATGAACAAATGGGCCGTGTGAACAATTAACTCTGAAAAGTATATTTAACAATGACCGCCATTTGAAGTTCAGTGTATTTAGCAATACTTTACGAGAATATGAATTATTTTGTCTTATCTACTACACTAAAGAAGAAAGTTAAATTTATTTTACGGAAAAGTTGCTGTGTGGATGCTAAATTATTCTTCTAATGAATCTTTATAAAATGCATAGTTGAATAAAGTGTATTTTACCCTTTCAATTGAACTTATTGGACGAATGTGGGTTTGTGGTTGGGTGATACATTATGCCTAACCATTAATGTCGAACAATAATGTCTAAAGAAAAAAACAAAAATGTCTAACCCAAAATGCCTAAGGAATATGGATGTCAAAAAACAGAATACCTAAGGTTTTGTACAAAATGTCTAAAAGTATTTTGTTTTCACTTATTCGTATAATCCAATTCGACAAATATAATTAATCGGTCATAAGTACAGGGTAATTTACGCTTGTGTTTTATCATTTACAAAATGTCTAAAAGTATTTTGTTTTCACTTATTCGTATAATCCAATTCGACAAATATAATTAATCGGTCATAAGTACAGGGTAATTTACGCTTGTGTTTTATCCGTACATACACCGGGTTTGTGAGGTAGAAACTCAATGAAGTTCTTTAAATGGTAATTATAAACGCTTGCACGTTGGGGACCAAAATGACACGTTACGTATGATTTGAATTTGTTGAGTACCTTAAACCAATTAGTTTGGACTTTTGCTTAAAAAAGCTGTACCTTTGTATCCCGTCACTTCGCTCCTTTAATTTGTCAAATAGAAGATGAGTGCTAATTCCTGCTAATACTGCCGACAGTACCTTGTATGGTACAATGGCAATTTTATGGTGCGTTTCTATAGGAGTTATATTTCCAGAGAATTTTTAAATCTACTGAAATCAGCTACTTTGTGATTTTATTAATTTTTTTGCTTCATTACTTCTTATGTAGTTAGTTAATCTAATCATTGTAAATTCAAAATGAATCGTGGAGCCTGGGATTACAACCTTGCTAACTCCGTGGCATGTAGTCCTGCTATTTTCGACTCGACAAAGTCCATCTGGCTCCACAGACGTGCCATTCACAAAGAACTGAATCTTGTGAAGAGAGTGCCCCCAATTCCTCCCTTCTATCGAATCTACACTCTGTACAACTCAAAGGTATTTTTCTATTTGGGAAATTTCGTTGCCTTCAGCCCTTGGAGAAAGTTTGATAAAACAGATTACGTTATGAAAATCGAATTCGACGATGATGAAGATCGGCTACTTCGTGAAATGGACTGGTACATGGAGACAAGGGTCGAAGCGTACATAATTCAGCATTGGAGGCAACAACTTCGATTACACCAGACCATCTTCTTTGGAGTTCTCATTGACAGAATGAGCCAACTGTGCGCAATTGGCTCAATATTCTACAACATCTCACGACCTGAGAATGTGAAGCTGTGGTTAGGCTTGGGGGTTGCAGGCATGAGATCAATAAATGCCAACATTTCAGATTTTTGGACAGGCAGTGTCCAAATTTTGAAAAATGGCATAAAATTTTCCACAAAAGTAAAAAATAGTGCCTGAATTTGGTATCAGGTAATTTATTTGTTCGTTTTGTTCATTTTAGTCAATTAGGACACTGCCCAACAAACAGTTTAATCAGACATTTGTCATTTCGGACACTTGCCAATGTCTCCATGTTATCTCTGTTGCAGGCATGGGCTTCCACTATTTCTACTACAAATACTACTCTGTGG
>JABASC010005320.1:0-10415 GCA_019776185.1 Plutomurus gul
ATACATGTTAACATGTACTATGCGTTAGATATCTCCACGAAAACGCATCAAGAGGACAACCAAGAACATGTTTTACAATCTTCTGCCAAATTATTTTCCCTTCTCCCTGTTGCTGCAGAAAAACTACAAAGTTTACGAGCTTCCATTGCTGGAAATTCCGGAAAGCGACGGGATTTTAAATAATTCGCGTACAAAGGTAAAATTTTTAATCAGTCTCATGAGTGAAACCAGTTATATTATAATAAATACAAAATCAAAAATCCGCTTTTCTTTGTAAAAGTTAGTGAAACTTAATTCAACTTAAATTGTGAAATAATTTTTATCAGGATTTGATAAAATCCAATCCTGATAAAAATTATTGTAACTTGTATCACTTTATTTTTAGTACTCCAACAAGTACACTTTACAAGTGTAATACTCCTTCATTCAATCTTACTATGTACCATGCTTTGCCATTTTAAACACTATGTGGAACATACATAGCATGTACATAACAAAGAATCTATAGATTCTATCGATATCATTTATCACGACGTGATTCTTTCACCTTCCACTCTGTACTAAATGCATTATCGTTTCTCCTATTCACGAAGATTCACACAACATCCCTGATAACTTTGAAAACGAATTTTGGCTTCCTTTCGATTTCTCAAACGAGTTTTCTATTCTTTATTGACAATTAATGTCTTACGATAGTTGCCGTAATACCTAAGCTTTTCTACGTTGTTGGCACATGCAAGAGGTCGTGGTAGTAATTGTTTAGGCATTTAAAACTGCCAACTTAAGAAATACCTGTTCAAATTTTAATGTATTCTTATCTGTTATTATATTGAAGACTGTGGAGAAGCGTAAACGTTCAGATTCCGAGAATGAGAATTTGTCTGATGCGTCCAGTTCAATAAGTTCTTCGACGAAGGCTACCCAAAATAGTAGTACTTGCGGTTCTTCTCCAAATAAGAATGAAGATCGTCTAAGCGAAAATGATAAAGTTCGTCTCACTTCCCTAAAAGAGTCGGCTGACAATCAGCTTACAAATGAAATGCTCGAAGCAGATGACGACTACAAGAGTGCAGATGATCCAGATTACTCGGTGAGTTTATTTTCTAGTCTAGTTATTACGCAAATGATATCTAGGTCCGAAATATAGCTGTTCCGGCTTAGGGGTACCGCCCCTCACATAGTAGAATATCCGTCTTTCAAACATGTCAGTGCATTATTAGAAGAAACTAGTTTTGCTGCGCCAAATTGAATATTACACCAGTTGTTATCGTTTGCAGCTTACTGGTTAGCCAATTAATCGATTATCTTCTAATGGCATTTCCTTTTGACTCCGTTTACAAAGTCATTTTATACCTATGGTATTTTATGACAAATAAAAATTGAAAACAAGCATCATAGCATTTTCACTACCTGCTTTCATCAATATTTTAATTTTATAATTTGCATAATGGCAACCTTTCCGTGAATACGTTGAAGAGAAACATTATTATACTTATGTAGAAGTATTGAAATTCTAACAAAAAATATTTGAAATTTACTTCAATGTAAGCCATCCTATGGTTTGTGTAAAATACTATACGGACTACTTCGTACTACGGCTTACGTGAGATGTTTATTTTGCAACCGTATAATACATATACGCTTCTAGGAAGAAGTATATGCTTACAATCAACTTGAAGAATCTATATAATGTTCTATAAGTACAATGGTAGACGATGATATTATCTATGAATCTATGATTATGTACTAGAAATAAAAGCACATCCACAATTCACAATTCCTGCTTCTAGTAAAAGTTTCCAAGTAAGTACGTAACCACCAAAACAGGTTTGCCACAAAGTGAGGTTCACTTTGACTTTCTATACCCACATGCATAGAATGCATTATGAGTTACTTATGTTCTTTATTGTCTGGTTTGAATGAGGATAGGTGAGAGTCGTGTGTATGATATTATATACATCGAATATAAGGCACTAGTAAATATTCAAAATATAAGGCACTAGTGCTCTTTTGCTAGTGTGACCCAATTTTTTGTTTTTCTAGCAATCTAGCAATTGCATAATGTTTCCCGGAGGTAAACATCATATTTATTTATTACATGAGTTTGGACGAGGAATTCATTGAGGCTAATTTCTTCTGGTAAGAAGATTGAGAGTGACCGCATAAATCTGTATAACATTTTTTTGATAATGCGATTATTTGTATATTTGCACAATTTGCAGCCTGGTGAAGACGAGGGTTCCTCCTCATCAACCAACAGCACATCGACCAACTCTGATGATGATGTCTCCCATGACTATGAGGATGAAAGTATCGATAACTTAGAGGGCAACGGTTCAAACGAATTGGGAGTGAACGGTTCAAATGCGGCCACATCTACTACTCCTGATAGTGACGACTACGAAATTAATCGCAGTGTGCAAAACCATGTGCCTTGGGACAACAGCATGGAAATAAACAGCCCTTCCGATTTAGAATGTTCTTTTGGCTCAACGAAAGTTTCTGTCAGTTTTGATTCTCCACATTCGACCACATCGGACCCAGACGAATACGAAGATAATAATTAATGGGAGACGCTAACAGCAAGCCAGAGAATACACCGAAGCCGTAAACCGTCGAGATAATAATAATGTCTATTAGGGGTAAGAGTAAGTACGTAATCTAGAAATGATATTTATGTTAATAGCCAATTCAAATTATGTTTGTTTTCATTTGTAAAAATATAATAAACACTGGAATTTAAAATTTTCTAAATTATATCATAAAATTAAAGCTAAGTGACTTACTTACAGTAAACAATATTTCTAATACACTATTAAAGAGACTGACACAAAGATTAAGAAATAATTAGAACAAATGTTCTTTTTAAGGACGTATTTTTAGTATAATTTAGGAAAATTGGTATGATGGAATATTGAAATATTTTAGTGAAATCACGCACGATCTATTTATTTGTTCATTCATAAACTTATTCTACCTCTGGAAAATATTATACAATCACTCTCAAGTTCCACCAGGAAATTAATTAGAAAAGGGCTACAAAATAATTACATTACACATGTTTTAGGGTCAAGTATTAGCGGACCTCCCATTGAGCGATGCTAGTAGTACAGATTAATATTCCATTGTGTCTTCCAGTCATTCCCATTACTTCCTAAAAATTGCTGGCACAGTTTCCACTATGAATGATTCAGAGATGTTAATCAACGAGCTATTTTAGCTTGTACGAGAGATAAGAGGGGGAGCAGCCCAGTAACAGTGAGTAATAAGGTCGGCATGAACAATAATTTTCATGATCAAAGTTAAACCTTTGTCACGGTCATTACAATTAGCAATTGTATCCACACATCCACACAGCTAGTAGAATAGATACATACTGTGATAAGTGATAACTGCAGTGCAGCTTGTTGATGCTGAACAGTACCTTAGTTCCTTATTGCAGCGTCTATTTTAACTCCCACACAAGTAGTAAGACAAACAATTTGCTCAATGCGAATTTCCTGTACTTGTTGTTGTCCATCACAAAACTAGTACATTCAAGATATAATTGGAGATTCAAAAATGAATGGCAATGGACGTTTCGTACAACATCAAATATGACACAGTATGCATACCTAATTATAGCACAAAAAATGATTGGTCCTGCTTCTATTCTAGTTTCTACTAATTGAACAAATTATTATTGTGGTGGTCCTAGTCTTATCCTCTAAATAAGAATTCCGTAATATTCCCAGTATAAATGTCGTACCTGCACGTGCGTACGTACATACATTAGTCACAATGTGTGCGTAGCCCTGCATTATTCATCACAAGTAATTACTTGAGTACACAACAACAAGAAATCTTAACATTATTTAGCAATCAGGTGTCACTCATTTTTTCGCAAACACTTAACGCGTCGTAAAAGGTGCTGGTTAGATAATAGACGCAATATCTCGCAGAGGCGAACGTATAATTCTATTCTAGTATATACAATGAGACATCTTGCCAGTATACTTCATTCAAAAGTACAAATACAGATATTTAAAAATGTTGAGGTGGCATGAAAAATAAGGTTTGTGTTAAATAAAGTTAAATAAACTATAATATGTAATCAGCATGCAACATAATATACAGATTATACAGATACTAGCTAGTGCATGCATATAGTGCATGCATGAATCAACTATTTTTTAGTCAATTACATTTTCTAGCATTCCTACTATTAGAACAGTGTACAAAATGACTAGTACACAAGTACATGTGGTTAGAATAAGAGTGTACAGAAGAATGCTTCCTTAGGAATTCCATTACATCTACACAATCTATAGCGTACAGCCTGTGCCGCTGTGATAAGGTAAGCATCGTGTATGAAAGGCTTAAGAGAATCATTCTACAACACGAAGACCTACTTGAGAGAGTGTTATCGCAATATTAAGATTTATTAAGGGGAGAAACAACTTTGTTTGCTTGTCTCATTCGTATACTTCACGTCAAAGCAACAAGAGTTGGTGTTCCTCGGCAGCAACACGTGTAATTAATCTTCAGCTTTTAAAGTGTGTAAACTTATTTCATAAACAATTAACTCAATATTATTAATATCCTCAAGATAATTTCCGCCGTCTTTAACAAATTTCTAGTTCAAATTCACATTACGATGGAACTCTTCACCATTTGGATAGCTCTGGCTTGTTACATAAGCGTTATTGGTCTGTCGATTTTCTTCCTTGCCGTGGCAATGTGGGCTAGTTCCTTTATTATTCTGTACTCCTGGAGGAAATCCCATCTGAATCCACCCGTAGATGAAACACTCTGCAATCGGATCTCATAAAAAGTACATTTTTCCGAATACATAAGTATTATTACTATTGCATATCACTTGTACCGTTGTACCCACTTAAATGTAAATTAACCTTATAGCTACTCCTAATGTCACAAACTAGCGCAATAAGCAATCACCTATAGAAAAGGACTTATCAGTAATTTTTTCAATATGTAAATATATGTACAAAAATTGAATTCAAATAAATACTGCGGTCCTTCCATTCTCTCTGTGAAAATTATTATTTCATAACGAATACACGGATTATTTTGTGGTTGCATGAATGCGTGCGTGTCAGGTGTACATTGTGATGACTTTCGCCTAAGCACATTTCGTCAACACTGAACAAATCAACAATTGTAATATTATAATAAACGAGTTGCCTGTTAGTAAAGTTGCTATATTTCATGTGTATTGAAACTCGTAAGCTGTACAGCACAGCGACATTGTAATGTTACATGCAAATTAAAAATGGTTTACAAATAGAAAGCTTCTCTCTGTTACGTCTAGTAAGTATTTGTTGTCCAATGTGCTCTTGATACGTTGATAGTAGACTCTGTTTGATTGTGCAATCGTAAATCGTCTAAAATGACACCTAGTTATAACATGCATTAGTGCTCTGGTGAGTGCATCTAATCTTTCATCTGTTAATATTATATAACGTTGAATGCTGAGTGAGTAGGTATAGTAGGTAACTAGAAGAACGGATTTTGACACATGGTGCAGTGTCCTTTTTGGAAAGTGGAGTTTGGTTTCTATCTGCTAGCAGTGAGACAGGTTTCTGTACATGTAAACACACGTAACTTAAAGAGTTAATGTTTAATCTACTATTCTAGGCGATGCGATAAGAGTATTTATTCTATTGTAAGTACCTACCTATAATAATATTAATATTTATAGTATATTGTGTCTAATGTCAGTCAGTATGCCGAGTACGTCGTAGTCGTGTAAGTTATATTGTGCTTTAATAACAAATATAAACTGCGTTTTGTTCAGCTTAAAATCATTATTTTGTAATTTGAATTTTAAATACACAATTTAAATAGCCACTTTTCATAGTTAAGTTTATGTAGTACTAGAACTGAAAAGTCATTAACTTCTTAAATCGTCTCATTTTAGCGAAATACTTATTTGCTTACTGAATCGAAATTGTTGTCTCCGTAGATTAGCGGTGTAATATTATATCTGCTGCTAAATTTGCATACATACATTGCACGACAAGAATGAAAGTGTTTCCGCTATTTCAAAGTTATAACATAGTTGAAATGGATTCTAATCTGCAGACTCCCCAAATTAATTTTATAGCACAAAGTCTTGTGTCAATGTGTTAACAAGAATACCCTTCCTACGTCATTGTTTTAGCTACATTTGCTACCAACTATTAAAGTTGAAAATTAATTGTGTGTGATATTGCATGTGAGAATGTGTTCGCACACAGTGTGTGAGTAAGTCGAAAATGAAGTTTACCATTACATACCGTGAAATCGTATACGTAAGAATACGGCTCACTTCGCTCGCTCTTTGGCCATGTTTCCCTAAAATATTTCAAAAAATTCTAAATTCAACAAAAAAATCCAGTCAAAATTGCACTATTCCACTTTTTAATCTTCCATTTACTTGGGGAACGTACACATATTACGTAACGCGGCTGGGGGAGGTCTGACCTTGCGTTAGAGGAATACACTTATAACATTATGGCTCCACCCATTTTGCGTGACATGGGGGAAGGTGGGGGTATAAAAATTGACAATTTTGCGTTACTTAATATGTGTAAACTCTCTTATAAAATGTATGTATAGCTGATTTTCATCATTAGTTTCGAAGTGCAGGTAAATTTAATTAATTTTGGAAATTCTTATTGAAGTACAAAAATCCAAAGTTTACGTGTTGTTAACAGTAGTCGCAATAAATTCTCGGCAAACACAGGCGTGGTGTGGTAGTATAGAATCAACCGAACTATAAAGCGGAACGCCCAATTATGTGCTCAATCCTCTGCTCAGATTTTAGGTTGAATATATGTACCTACCAGAAAAATAGATCCTATGTATGTATTTATGAAATCTCTCTAGTTGGACTTTCCCGTGATTAGAATCGTAAAATTAGCTACCGTATGCGAAACATAAAACCTGAAAAATTGAGATTTAACCTTGAGATTGAAAGATCAAGTACAACTAGTAACTAGAATGTACAGATTGGAGTAATAGAGCTAGAGAAAATATAATTATTAATTAGGTACGGGTAAGGGATGCTGTATTTATAATGAGTTTTCTAATTAAATTCTTTTTGGGCTCTGCACAACTGCAAAATACTATTGTTTGAAATGTGTGAAAAAAAGATAATTTGTGGAGCATAAAGTGCGAACATGATGCATTAAAATAACTTGTATCAAAATTCGTAATTTGCATTTAAAAAAGTGTAAGATTTAGTAATGCGATTGATTTTGATTTCACGATACCGACGCAACACTTTATTCACAAGCAACATTGTATTTCTTAGCAGCTACCCTTTAGAACGAAAACAAAAATTTTAAATGGTAAATCCGTTGATCATTTCAAGTACATTCGATAAAGCGCAACAACCGGTGCACACGGAACGCAAAACGCGTCACTAAAGCTTACATTCTTCTATATTGTATCTACGAACATTCAAGCACAGACAAGTACATACAAAAATTAATTCAAATAATTACAGAGTTGTCCAGAAAATGGAACATAGTTTATATTTATAGATAGGTATCCTAAACCCAAACTCTCAAGGTATTTATGCATAATGAGGTAACGTACTTTACTTAATTAGTCTTATTCGGTTCATACAAAACTTTATAGTGAGAATAATTCGGAGACAAAGTCTCTCATTTAAAGTCTAATACAATTTGCAGCAAATGATAAATCTTACAATACTTAATAACGAGAGAAGTAATAGTTCTTACTCAGAGATACAGTTTATAATGTTACGTGACGCCGCCGTCCATTATGCGCTTAAATTCCCAAAAAGATCTGACAAGGAATTCTGGACAAGCACCCAATGTTCGCGATTTTTCTTTAGATCATGTACTTGACCTCCACACGGTGATCGTAGTTTTGATCTCGGTAGTATTTGGCAATGTAGGGCATGTTGTGAGTTCTGTCCGCGGACGAGTAACTTGCGAGATGTTTACAACGGAGCATGTCGGGATAAAAAGAATGCAAAAAGTAAACCCACGCCTGGACAACGTTGCTTCCAACAACGATGTCCTCAACACGGCGTGTGTACAGATGTGGCACTTCCTCAAGAATATCCAAACTGATAATGATAAGATATGGTAAGATAATATAAATAAGATATAAATAATATATAATATTTAATATCAAATGTGCAATTTATAATAATATTGCTTGTTACCTTTTCAACATGCACTCATCAATTTCGAAAATCTCGCCATCAATGCTCTGCAACATCAAATTGTACATTAAATATAATATTTCCTTTTTGGAAATAAAATTTAAATGAATAGCATTTATTGAATAGGATGCATTACATTTCCTGTTCCAGCTTCGTCAAGAAGGAAAGGGATGTTGTAGCGTGAAGCAATCACCAAAGGGTACTTCTTCATTGTTTTTCCTTTGGCCACAAAGATTCCTTTCCCATTTTCAGGACTCGTCATCCAGTGATAATTCGGCTCATTCCTCTTCAACGTTCCATATACAAAAACGTACATTTTTGTAATTTTTGTTGTTTTGCCCTCGACTTCTGAAAAATAAGAAAAATGAACACATGTTGATATCCAGAATGAGAATGAATAAACGCTTTTCGTTGCGTCGCATATTTTACTTTATTATGCAAAGCAGGCGCATAAAGCATTATTACCGTCTATTTTTTGTTGATATTACGTTCAGACATGAGGCTTTCCGTCTACTAGTGCATAATAGCACATAATAAGAAGCCTTACTATTAGATAGAAAGATACACTTTAGGTAAATTATGATGGTCACGGTTGAACAAGCGCTAACAAGAATACATTGATAAAGAGGGCGGTTGCATCCCAACCACGAAGTGAGACCACATATAACATTCTAATCCTATGCACCTGACAAGACTTCAGATGTGAATAAATTTTCAAGAGGGGCAATAGCGAAAAAACGAAGGTCGAAGGAAAAATCGGAATACCTGTCTTGTTCAAGCACCTCCGGGTTTCGCCCCAAACCCAACTCCTACACATCACACCTATAGACCCCTGGGTCCATTTTACGTGTTTTAGCAAGCTTGTGTTATAATACGTAAATATTATGCTTCTTTTTCGGGGAGATTTTTTTCTTTACAATACTCATTTAAATCCATAAAGGGTAAATGGAATCGCTTAATTTTGGAGAACTATAAGTGAAAAGAGGTATTTTTGTAGAAGACTAATAGCTAAGCTAACTGGCAGTTCTCAATGAAATAATCCCAATTCCCAAACATGGTGTCTCAATAACCGAACCACCCTGTATGTACTGTACAACCGTACAACCCCCCACTAAATAACCATTTTAAAGAACTGTAATTGTAATTAGTTGTTTTACACTTTTCATTCAAGTTTAAAATGATTCTCTACCATCCATTCATCCATCCGAGGTACAACATGCAAACAGATAATAAAAGAATACAAGGTCAAAGGTAAACTTACTCTTTCACTAAACTGTAAGGCTGGTGTGGTTAATGTAGAATCTGTGAATTTCTCCAATTTCCAAAATCTCTATTAAATGAACGTTGCTGATTTGTCTATTGTCACCACTGTCAATGTGTCAATACCAAAAATTTCAGTCATCTAATCCAATCCACGCTTATTGATTCAAAAATTCCCGCGCATACATATACCCAGGTGCTATTTAAAGCTAAAATTCCGCGGTATAGTGTCATGAATGCAAAATGGCACAAAATAGCACCCAACCATTAACTTCCGTTCGTGTCAAAGGGTTGTATTTTAATTGGAAATTGAAAGCGTATCCAATTGACAGCTTCCATTGAAACTTGTACAATAAAACTACAAATATCTTACGTGTTGCCAATTTCGTGGTGCACACTGTATCATAGCCCTATAAACAGTATGCAGCATAAATACAGTGCATACCGACGCATATATTTACATAACCATAACTTCGTCATGGTCATTTCTGCATCTTATGCTTTTGTACCTGTCTGTCTGCATACCATATAAGATATGTATATCCAAGTAATTAACGCAACTTTTATTAATTGCTAGACTGGCGACTGTCGGCGTATTTTTTTTATGGTTTTATTTTACTTTAGTGGTGAACGTCAACAGAGCATGTATTAGGACTAAATTAGCAAACGTACTATATGCAGGTATGCATATAAATCATTAGACTAACCAAAATGAACATTGTGATTGGAGATTGAATACTTTGAAAAGCACTTCAAGACCACTACATCATTGTCAAGCTTTTGCATATCGACTACAGACGACCGACATTGAACAGAGAGATTAAGTTTAGAGAACAATTCAAGTGAAATAAACAATGTATAAAGTATATATAATAAGTAACCCGCGACTTATAAGTACTCAAAGTTAAAATATTTTTTGAAATGTTTAACGAGTTCAATTGATATTAAATTTTATCCTCATTGTCACATGAAC
>JABASC010005321.1:0-10413 GCA_019776185.1 Plutomurus gul
TGGAAGACCAAAAGGAGTTACAAAAGCGCTTTTGTTACAGTGATACAATGACATTAAATGATCGATATGTAATCTACTGATAAATTCATTTTTATAAAAAAAGTTTACTGACAAATTATATGCTATGAACTGACAATAAAATACGATTATGCCGACAGATTGTTTTATTTTTTACTGAGTTTTTCCTTTTTAAATTTACTGACTGTTAAAATCCGCACACACATTAATTCATTTAGTTTACTGCCAATTAGTTTGTTTTACTGACCGTTTATATATAACTCTTTTTAATTAACTGTTTCCACTCAGTCAATTACAATACCTGAATTATCATACACAGATCTACTACTACATTCAAAATTAGTGAGACTCCAAGTGGAAACGTTTATATTTCACGTCATTGAATTGCAGACACAGAAAACTCAAACTTCTTCATTGTGAATGGAAGATTGTTAACATATTTACTTCGCCTTTCTTATCACAAAAGCAGTTCGTATGTAGAGGAGTTCATTGATAGGCATCTGTATTAGTCTATAAATTGCCTGATTTCTTGTGTGTCAAGGGAATCCCGTATTGCTAGGTAGTTAATTTATAGATCATCGATCCGAAATCGATAGAAAACGCTGCTATGTGATGATAGATAGATTAGTGAGGTACTAGTTCAAAGAAATTGGTGAAAGTATTAAGTGAAAATTCCTTCACACAAGTATTTGTACATAATAGCGTGCACAGAGAGATAACGGGAGGGAAAGTTGGGTTCGGCACTCGAACGTGTAGAGTGTAAGTAGCCCATACACTTTACTGTGAAAGCAGCAGCTTCTTTGTACTTACTACAACATACGTAGGCTGTGGCTTGAAACTGGACGAGAATAGGAACTCTGTATGTATAAGGTACTAGTAGTGTATAAATACCAGAATCAAATGAGGATATGGATCATTCTCACGAAGTCAGTTCACTAGGAAATAGTCTTCTGGAACGTCGACGAATTACATCAGTCTGACATTTACTTATTATTGCAGGATTATTAGTCCTATTGTCGGGGGTACCACTCGCCCTTCCCAAATCCACCGCTATTACTAGTTTCAAACAGTTTTTGGCCAAAATTACGCAAATCATACCATCGCCAGGTAAGTATATAAAATATTAAGAAGGATTATCCCAGTAGAGAATCGCGATTTAAAAGTCGTTTATATGTATATGTCAGCGTTTAACAGTGCGACGCCGCCAGTTGCGCTACTGGCCTGACTGGGAGTGCGACATTCACTAGCATTATCCAAATATCTCACCAACGGACCAATGGATTCCTTTGAAATTTATATCATTGAACGCAGAATTAAATTCTGTAAATTCTGACAAGATCGATAGATTGGTAGAAAGCAAAAGCGGTAATCTATGTGAAATGTTGGCCAAATACATAGAATTATAGCAAAACTTAGCCATCTATTAAGCTTTACCAGTATTAAATACGCTTATCTTGTAGAGAATTTAATTCTGCATCCAGTGAAATACATTTCATGAAAATCCATTGAGTTGTTCAGGAGATATTTACACAAAACTTTCCGATGTCGCACATCTGGCGGCGTCGCGTATTGTGCCGCTGACATATATACATGTTATAATTGATTCTATAGCAAATTCTCAGCAAAAATTAATCCAATATGGAAGAAAAGTGTTACCCAAGTCATGAGTACACAGAAATTTTGCAATGAATGGAACTGTGAACAGAGCGTCAAGTTAATTCGCTTAGCTTTGGAACACCAAATGGACACATTATCCTTTTTCGCATCTTCATTCCAAATTCTTCTCTTTCGTTACGGATACCGCGACCCGGTAGACAACGAAACCGTAACTATAATTATTGAAGTAAACTGCGAAGATTTGGAAACCGACAAAAATACCATTAACGAGCCCGCCGTGATATCGGAGCAATGTAATTCCTCAATTATCTTTGAAATCACTGCAGAAATATCAAGATATGAAAAGCAAAATTCAAAATTTCATGAATTATGGGCATTCGTTTGGGAAAAATTGCCGAAGAAATTCGCGATATCTGCTCCCTCAAATTCAGTTTATACCCTTCAAATATTTTCTCCCACAATCAGCATTGAAAAATCCCAAAATGTCAAATATCCATTTGTTAAATTGAAACAGTCGGACTGCTATTTCGAATTTCAGTCAGCAGTGAGCAATATCCATGCAGAATTCTCCCAAAGATTTATTTCACACTTCTGCAAACTAATGGAGAGCATTTTGGACACAGGTACATTTAATTTGATTTCTTCCTATGAAATGTTAACAACCCAGGAGAAACAAGTAATTATTTATGATTGGAACGCTACCAACAATTTCTCATACGATCTCAACCGTTGTATTCATCATTTATTCGAAGAGCAGGTGGAAAAAAATCCAAATCTTCCATGTGTGATATTTCAATCGATAAAGCTGAGTTACGCTGAAATAAATGAAAGGTCAACCTGTCTAGCCTCTTACATCAGAAGTCTCGGAGTTAAAACAAGAGATTTTATCGCCGTTGCTCTTCCTCGAAGCGAGCATCTCATTGTGTCCATTCTATCGATTCTGAAAGTCGGCTGCGCTTACGTCCCCATCGACCTCTCAAATCCTAAAGCACGACTGCAGTTCATCCTCGACGATGCTGAGCCATCCTTACTAATAACGACGGAAGAGAACGAGAAACTACTCCGGGACTTATTCCACGGCAACATAATTAGTATCTCTGGCGAATTTCCTTTTCTCTCTGCGGACACAATCCCCGAAGAAGACAAAAGTCAAATTGCTGCTTTGAGAGGGGAAAGTGTTTCAGGAGAGAGTACGGCTTACCTGATTTACACGTCAGGCTCGACAGGACATCCTAAGGGTGTTTGCTGTTCACATCGAGGGCTGACTAACCGCATAATGTGGATGAGAGATCACTACAAAATTAATAGCGATGACAAGGTACTGCATAAAACTTCAATTGGATTTGATGTGTCGCTGTGGGAATTGCTATTGCCATTAGTGTCTGGCTCATGTTTAGTGGTGGCAATGCCGGAGGCTCATAAAGATAGTCAGGCAATTATAAATTTAGTAGACAAGGAGAAAATAACAGTTGTACACTTCGTTCCATCAATGTTGCGTGCCTTTCTTCAGTCGACAGACGCTGTCGACAGTTGCGTGACATTGCGCCATGTATTTGCCAGCGGAGAGGCTCTAACTCCTGATATCGTTCAACTTTTCTACGACAAACTCGTCTCCACTAATGCCACTCTACACAATTTATACGGACCGACTGAGGCTTCTATTGACGTACGTATGTAGTTAAGATTTCTTAGCTTTTTCTTCAGTGAATATAATACTATTTTTTTGAAATTTCTTTAACCAACCTAATTCTAATTCCAACATTTTAAATAATTATAGGTGAGCTTTTTTAAGTGCGATAAAGAGACTCGTAACTCATTGATGATGAGTATCCCCATTGGACGGCCGATCTCTAATACACAATTATACATATTGAATGATAATTTGCAGTCCGTGCCTGTGATGGTGGTTGGGGAGTTATGTATTGGCGGAGTGGGGCTGGCTAAAGAATATTTGAAACGACCTGAATTAACACGACAACATTTTATTCAAGGTCCTGTTGGCATTAATGAGCGTCTATATCGCACCGGAGACATGGCGAGGTACTTAGCCGATGGAAATATTGAATTTCTTGGCAGAAAAGACTCGCAAGTGAAAATTAGAGGCTTTCGTATTGAGCTTGAAGAGATTCAGAGAAATCTCATGAAGAATTCTGCAGTGGACAATGCTGTAGTGATTGCGAGGGAAGACGTGCTCCCAAATGGAAATAAAACGTTGGTTGCCTACGTGCAATTAAAAGACAGATCCCATTTCCATTCCTTTGGAGAGGAAAATTTAGTGGCAAAATTGCACACAAATTTGGAATTATTTTTGCCATTTTACATGATTCCACATAAATATGTGTTTCTGGATAGCTTTCCTTTGACTCTGAGTGGGAAGCTGGACAGAAAAGCCTTACCAAAGCCTGTGATGGCCACGGCACTTAATGATAAGAGAATAACAAGTTTCCATCCACCAAGAACTGACACGGAGAAAATTCTAGTCAATATTTGGTCTGATGTTATGGGCTTAGAACAAGGGCAGATGTTGAGCATTCGAGATAATTTCTTTAGGCTCGGAGGAGATTCTATCATTAGTATTCAAATTCGATCGCGTGCTAAAGACGACGGTTTGTTATTGACAGTGAGAGATATATTTGAATATCCAACTATTGAGCAACTGTCAGCAGTATTAGAGTATAGAGACATAGAGACTCAAGAGGTAATAGAACATAGTAGTTCCACTATCCAAGCTTTTGGAGAAATTCCACTTACCCCTGTGCAGTGTTGGTTTTTCTTGCAGGATTTTGAAAATATTAATTATTGGAATCAAAGGGTACTGGTTAGACCAAATAAAAAAATAGATACAGTTATTTTCAGTGAAAGCGTAGAATTTCTTCCAAATCTCCACGAAATTTTAAATGTACGTTATACAAAAGCCGAGGAAGAGAACCTAACAAATAACGAAATACAATGGTTTCAATACTGTCATCAAGCTAATGTAAAATTGCAGTTTTGTCATCTTATCTCTGTTGACATGAATGACGTGCATTACGAGAGTGAAAGAGAAAAAATAGAGGCAATTACTGCGCGTCAAGTAAAAATAGAAAATAGTATAAATTTCGAAACGGGTATTTTGTGGGGAGTAACTATATTTGATTTTGGAAACGAAGAGAGCAGCGATCAACGTTTTGTTTTCTTCGCCCATCATCTACTGATGGATGGAGTATCGTTACGTGTAATCGTGTCAGATTTGGAAATAGTTTACACGAGTTTACTCAAAGGCCGAGAACAAGACCTCCATAAAATAAGAAAAACAAGCAGTTTCAGGAGTTGGGCTTTTTCTTTACATGAATATGCAAAGACTAATAATTTTGATACTGAAATAGTCTTTTGGACAAATGTACTAAAATCTACAATAGGCTGTTCCCTTCCACCTCCTGAAAACGGAAGCAGTTCATCATCAGGTCATAGCGTCTTTCATTGTACCCTAGACAAGCAAAATACTAACGCTCTGCTTCATAAAGTTCAGTCCGCTTACAAAACGGAAATAAATGATATTCTATTAACAGCCTTTCTTCTAACATTATGTAAATGGAGTGGCACCAATCAAATAGCGTTGGAATTAGAAGGTCATGGCAGAGAAGAAGAAATCTTAAGAAATGTCAACATTGATTTATCTAAAACTGTTGGATGGTTCACATCACAATTTCCCGTCTGCTTGCGTGTAGACTGTCCCGGAGATATTGAGAATTGTATAAAAATGGTAAAAGAACAGTTACGAAAAATTCCGAACCGGGGAATCAGTTATGGAATTTTGAAATACTTGAGTAATCCAAAAGAATTTGAATTATTTGATGGGATGAAAGAGCCCGAGATTTGCTTTAATTATTTGGGACAGTTTGATAATAGTTCAAAGGGAAATAGCTGGTCAATTTCCAGATTAGAAGATAGCATAGCAAAGGAAAATCACTTGCATAAGAAAATAATTGTAGACAGTGCTGTGTGTGAAGGGATTCTTGAAATAGCATGGACATACGTAAGTACATACGAACAATCAACAATTGAAAATCTGGCCAATATGTTCACCAAGAAATTGGTAGAGGTTACCGAGTTTTGTTGTAGTGAAACAGCTTTTGGGTACACTCCTTCAGATTTTCCGTTAATGGAACGTATTGAGCAGAAAACAGTAGACAATAATTTTGGTGATATAAAAGGTATAGTTGATGTGTACCCATTGTCCCCAATGCAACTAGGAATGTATTTTCAAAATTGCTTGGATCCTCAGTCAGACAATTACATAGTTCAAAAGATGTACAAAATTAGAGGATATTTAGATAGGGATTTATTGGAAAAATCTTGGGTACTCGTGGCCAGTCACTTCGATATTCTAAGAACTGCATTCACTATGGGGGATGGATTACAAATGCCAGTACAATTTATCTTAGCTTTTGCGCAGATCAAATTCAGATTTCTTGATTTTTCTTCATTGGAAAACGAAATAGAAGACAAATTTCTTCTTGATAATATTTTAATGGAAGATAGAAAGGATTTATTTTCATTAAAAGAGTGTCCACTAATGCGCTTAAAATTAATTAAAATATCTGAGCAACACCATGCATTGTTATGGACAATGCACCATATAATTTTAGATGGATGGAGTGTAGAGATAGTTTTCAGGTCTGCGCTCTCTTGCTATGAAAGTCTTACCAAGGGACATAATCCAATTATTATGTATCCATCATCGTTTCGTGCCCAGATTTCCACCGTCGAATCTCAAAACCGGGAATCTGAGCGGAAGGAATTCATGGAGCGGAAAGGGAAGGAATTTTTCCAAAGCTGCTTAAAAGATTATTATGGACAGGAGACACTCACATCATTACATTCCTCATTACTTCGGAACAGTAACAGAACGAACCAGGAAAACAATTCAGAATTAGAATTTACATTTTCCTCTGTGGATCTATTCATCCAAGAGGATATTTTGGTTGGATTAAAAGCAGTGGCCGCCTCACACCAAGTTACATTAAATACGTTAATACAGTACGCCTGGGGAATATTGACAGCACGTTACTGTAGAAGTAATGATGTTATATTTGGGCTGACTGTGTCCGGACGCTCAAATAATCAGAATCTTGACCGCGTCGTCGGTATACTTATAAATACTCTTCCTGTAAGAATACAATTTAATGATATCGACAGCCTCGGGGTTCAATTGCGAAAATTGCAAGCAATTGTGAGGGACGTGGAATTTTATTCCAATATCTCTTTAGCAGATGTTCAAATGATTTTTCTGAAACAAATTGAATCAGAATTAGGGAAGCCACATTCTCATCACAAAATCTTTGATACCATATTAATATTCGAAAACTATCTTGGTGATGCGCAGCATTCAGTGAAGGGTTTCGAAATTTACTGCACACAAACAATTGAAAATACAGAATATCCTTTATCAATAGGAGTTACTTTATCAGAACATAATGCACTGAATTTCAAGATTCAGTTTGGGAAAAAATACTTTCTCAAAGAACATGTGCACTCAATTGCGGACAGCTTGCATAATTTATTACAAGAGCTAATCCAGCAACCGGAAAAATCGTGGGAAAGAATGAGCATTGTCTCCCCTGCACAAATGGAAATATTTAATAAGACGTTTAACTGTACTAGCGTAAATTATGAAAATTGTACAGTGGTTGATTTAATATTCAGCCAAGGGAAAAACTATTCTGATACATTGTCAGTTATTGATGGTTACAATAAGTTCACGTACATGGAACTACCTTCAACATGTTAATTTTCTAGCAAATCATATTGAACAATTACTGGGAGATGTAAGGAAAAAAAGATTTATGATTTGCTTGGAGAGGTCAATGGATTTAATTGTCGCTATACTCGCAGTATTGAAAGTAGGAGCAACTTATATTCCTGTAGACCCGTCGTTTCCAAAAGACCGAATAATTTTCATAAAGCAGGATTCTGAAGCTATTTCAATAATAACTAAAAGTATTTTTGCCGAAAGTGTATCCATCTATCACGGAAAATGTATTTATTTGGATGATATCTGTTTCAAAAACAGTTCTGAAATGCTGGGAGATATCGAAATACTGAACAGCAAAGAGAAATATCAATTGAATGATATTGCCTATATAATTTATACATCGGGCTCATCTGGAAAACCAAAGGGGGTTCTTGTAACTCACGAAAATCTAAGCAATTATTTACAGTGGGCCAAGAAACAGTATTTCAGTGAAAATTCAGAGAACGACAATCTGGTACCTCTTCATTCATCCATTTCATTTGATATCTCGATAACTTCAATGTTTGTTCCTTTAATTTCAGGGAGGACAATAATCACCGTCTCAGATCCCACAGGTATTGTAGGATTTTTAGATTTATTAAAAAGTGGTATGAAATTTTCTCTGTTAAAACTAACTCCATCTCACCTTGCTATTATAAACGAATCTTTTCCTAATGAAGGGTCACTTCCGAAGGTGAAAACTTTAGTGATTGGAGGAGAAAATCTTACAAGCTCTCAGATTCAACGTTGGGTAGTCGAAAGTCCTGAAACGAGAATTTTTAATGAGTATGGTCCCGCAGAATGCACAATAGGCTGCACAATATTCGAAGTAACCCAAGCCTCGATTTATTCCTTTCACTCTATTCCGATAGGATATCCAATTTCTAACACTACAGTCCACATTCTGGACAAAGGAATGCAACTGGTCCCTAAATATTGTTTAGGTGAGCTGTACGTTAGCGGGAAGGGATTAACACGTGGATACTTAAATCTTGCAGAGAAAACAAAGGATAGTTTTGTAATGCATCCATTTGGTGAAGGTCTCGTTTATCGTACCGGTGATATTGTCAGGTATGGAGATGATGGAATTTTGGAGTATTTGGGTAGATCTGATGATCAAATCAAGTTTAGGGGCTATCGTATAGAAACAGGTGAGATAGAATACGCTTTAAGATGTTTAGAAGGTGTGGTAAAGACTGTGGTAATTCTAATCAAAGGACAATTGACAGCATTTATAGTCTCCAATTATTTTAAACATCAGACCGAAATTATTTTTGAGTTGGAAAAAACGCTTCCAAAGTTTATGATTCCGTCGAATGTAATATTTATGGATAGTCTACCATTAGCTTCAAGTGGTAAAGTAGATGTTTTGCGATTGAGCAGAAGTATTGCAGCTGACGATTTAACTGAAATAAAAATTGACGATTTGTCTGAAACCCAACTAGATTGTAAAGAAACAGAAATAGAAACTCAGTTGATTGCCATCTGGAAAGAAATTCTTGATCTCGAAGTAAACAGAAAGGTAACAATAGAAGATAATTTCTTCCAGTTGGGTGGTCACAGCTTAATGGCTCTTAGATTTGTAAATCTTGCAGAAACTCGATTAGGAATCCATTTCCCTCTATCAAAGATATTTGATCACCCTACAGTAAAGGAATTGGCAAATTTCGTTCATAAAATCAAACATTCCTCCTCTGGGATTAGCAATAAACTGCCACAATGTATCATTACTGTCAATGATAAGGGAGGAAAAGTTCCTTTATTTTTAGTTCACTCGGGATTCGGTCTAGCAACCGAATATCTTACGTTAGCCGATATGGACAGTGACCGTCCTATTTACGGTATTAACAGCCTAAGATTTTCGAAACAATTTGCAAGTTCCAGTGCTAATGATGGTGATGGTTTGGATTGTGAATTCGACAACGTACGAGAAATGGCAAGTTACTACGTGAATATTCTACTTCGGGTAAGAGAAGAGGGATCTGTAATTGTAGGGGGTTGGTCATTCGGTGGTATTGTCGCACTTGAAATGGCCAATATTTTAAAAGTAATGAATACGGATGTGAAGCTGGTTGTACTTTTAGACAGTTTCAACATTAGGAAAGCGGGTATGGTTAGAGGAAGGGAAGACATTGAAAGTAGTTTTCCAAATTTGTCTGCAGAAGAAAAACAACTCATTTATTTAGAATTGGAGAGCAATTGTAGACTACTCACCAATCATTCAGCGAAAGCAAGTGAAAGTCAGAAAGTACTATTGGTGAAGGCCACGCGATCAATCGATTCTGAGACGGCTGATGACGATTGCAACGGATGGGAGGGAGTAATATCTAATTTAGACGTTGTTACTATTTCTGGATCTCATTACGACATGTTTAGCCCCGGGCATGTGGCTGAAACCATGCATAGTCTGCAAAGTGCACTTAGGGGTTACTCCTAAAACAGTTGTTCGAGTCTGACAAAGCAATAGAAATAGAATAATACGTTTACTTGTAAAGTAGTGACATAATTATAGAATTTATGGCAAATGTATTTTGAGTGATGTTCATGTGGAAAATAAATAAAACGTGATACAGTTACAATTATTGTGATGTGTTAATGAATTTTCAACTTGCCAGGCTACGACACCAGCCTGGCTAGAAGTGACACAACCAATTGCCCTCTACCCCAAATGAGGTTCGGATAAAACGTTAGAAGTGCAACACAATCGTTCAAGCAGTGTTCGCCTAGACGGACAGTGTGTCCGTCCAAAAGTGTCCAAAAAAGAAATCAATTAAAACATTGGTATTTTTTGAAGCAAATATTTAACAAATGAATATCTAAAATGGGTTGGACTTAGGCAGCGGGTAAATGTCACCTCGTTACCTCATTACTTCAGTTACCTCCGTTATCTCGTTACCTCAATTACCTCCGTTACCTCAGTTACCTCCGTTGGGTTACATTCACTATAATTCACTTGTCAGAAGACAGGAATTTTTTCAGCTCCCCCTTCCATGCTTTAACATACA